>VYZT01012501.1:0-99543 GCA_013400735.1 Pomatostomus ruficeps | reverse complement strand
GCTGCCAGCGGCTGGCCCCGGCTGCGGGGCCGGGGGCGGGCGGGCGCTGCGGGTCTCGTGTGTGCACCCCCCTCCCGCCCCCCGTGCGTTCTCGGTCCCTCCCTGGGAACAGGCGCTGCCCACCCAAGGAGGCGACCGGCGCTCCTGCCCCGCTGCTGCTCGCTCACTCACAGACACACACACACATAAACCCGTGCGTGCGCCTCTCGCTCCCGCACTGGAGTCAGTGCTTGTGCCTGCAGGTTGCTCAGACCTGAAATCTAAGGGAAAAGCTCAGCGTTTGCGTCGCTGCTCCTGCCGCCGGTGGTGGTAGCGGTGAAGAGGAAAGGGGGTTGTGGGGTTTTTTTTGCTTGGTGGTTTTTTTTTTCCCCCTTGAATTCAATGGATCTGAACTTGGAGCCTTTGGACCTCGGCGGTATTGGAATATCTACATGCTGATCATCTTTGTTGTGACACATCAAGTCGTTTGGGGAAACCATCCGAAGACAGCAAGATGTTTCTCGTTCTCTTGTACTTCGCTTTGCCCTTAGTGGGTAAGTTGCTGGTGCCTGATTTCGGTCTGTACATCGCTTCATAAAGCAAAGCATAGGGTTTATGGGATCGGGAGCCTGATGGTTGTCAGTCTATTGTTTAGGCAGAACAGTGAAGTTTGCAGTAGTTTTTATGGCTCTGCCTCACATCAGTTAGCCCGGTGTACGTTTAAAGCTCTGTGAGGTTACAGACTTCGGTTGTTGCCTGTCTAGCCTCTTGTTAAATTGGGTTCTCGCAAGTTGCAGGGAAACTTTTCATTTAAATAAAATAAGGCTGCCTGGAGAGGGTGGGGGATGACAAGACCCAGCTGAAGGATTACATCTTCACCTGAAACCTGGCAGCATGCCCGACTGGTAGTTGTTTGCAGCCCAAACTGGTTTCCTTTCCACAGGAGATGTTTGCGTTTCCATCCGCATGTGTCTGAAGGAGCATGACGGGGGCACGATGGAGAGGAGAGAGTTAATGCAATTTGCTTTGTTCTCCTGCAAAAGCATCATACGTGGAGAGAAGTGGGGAGGGGGGGGAAGTAACAAATTCTACCTTTATACATATAGAATAAGCAAAAATGTGCATAGCCTTTAAAAAGTGACTGACGCAAAGACAGGCTAATATCAATCAGCGAGGATACTTATCTCTCTGAGCGAGTTGTTCTTGGATGTAAGTGAAATTACAGCAAAGCTCTTGTGAAAAGTCAGGCTGACTATTTAACCCCTCAGTTAAAACCTGGAATGGAAAGCTGGTTTGTTTCACCAAAGTGGATCTATGGAATAACAAATGCTTATTTTGTCAGGCACATTAACCCCTCTGGGTTTTCTTTGCTTTTTGTGTTTCCTCATAAATCAGCCATCAGGGTTAAAATATACAGTTTTCTTGGACTCCCCCAAAAGCGGCTCTAAGCCCATGGAGACGCTGTGTGCTTTTTCTAGGGTGTAGCATGAAGCCCTGAGGTTTGCAAGGTGCTGCCCCCGGGGTGGGCTGCATGTGCTGCCTGAGGAGGTGGCCCGAGCTTCCCAGACGCTGCTGTGGAGCTGGGGTTCGACCGGACCTCCTCGCTCAAAGAGCGTGTGTCGGTTTGTGTCTCCTCTCCATAGATGTACTTTTGTCTGCAGAAGGGAGCGGGCTGCCTGGAGGGGACCGCCTGGACTGCGTGAAAGCCAGCGATCAGTGTCTGAAGGAGCAGAGCTGCAGTACTAAATTCAGGACACTGAGGCAGTGTGTAGCCGGCAAAGAGAGCAACTTCAGCCGGGCCACGGGCCTGGAGGCGAAGGACGAATGCAGGAGCGCCATGGAAGCTCTCAAGCAGAAATCGCTGTACAACTGCCGCTGCAAGAGGGGCATGAAGAAGGAGAAGAACTGCCTGCGCATTTACTGGAGCATGTACCAGAGCTTGCAGGGTACGTGGCAGAGCGCAGAGCCCCCGGCGCAGGGTGCGGGGATGCGGCTCCCCCGAGCCCCAGCCGGGCTCTGACCCCGCCGCTCGCTGGGCTCGGCAGCTGCCGCCCGAGGAGCCTCATCCCCCCGGCACAGCTGCGGCCCCTGGGCTGGGAAACCACAGTGAAGCTTCCAACAGGGACCCGGCCGGCCTTTCCAAACCATGGCCAAAAGCGAGGGACACCAGCATGTGCAGGAGCCACAAAAACAGGCATTTGGAGACGTGTTCCTAGTAATACCAAAACTCCTTAATTAGGACTCACCTAACAAGACCCCGGGAGACTGGAACTAGTTTCTTAGCTTTTTTGCTGAAAGTTAAATACAATATGAAAAAAAGCATTGTTTTAAGGAAAAGTTTATTTTTTCCTTCCCTGTATTTACTAGCAGTATTCCTTGGGCATGCTGAGGCAGAAAAACCCCCAAAGTTTCTGGTTCCTAGAGCATGTAGATGTGCCAGTTAGAAGGGATGTGACAGTGATTGACTCAGGACTTCTCTGTTATTCATATTCGTAAGATAAATTCCCCTTAGTCTACTGAGAACAGTCAAGTCCTTATATAAGAGACAGCATTTTTGGCCCTATTTTGCTGTGGCCCTGGAGTTGAAGGTGCAGTCTTTCACTTCACTGTGCTCCCATTTAACTTTTTTTCCTTAGTTGCTTCTGCAAAAAGGCAAATAATCCCTTTCTGCTCATTTATCCATATGTGTTAATGAGTCCATACATACATTTTTGCTTACTGTAATAATGGACACTTTCTGCATCATAGAAAGTTTCTCTTCCAACAGCATCTTGTTAGAAGTGTTTTATACCAAAGATGCTGGTTCTTGGCTGTTAGCTGAGCTGCTCTAAAAAAGAGCACTGCTGTTATGGTGATCGAAGAGGAACATCCTTGCAACAGCTTCTCTCCTGCTGGCAGGGGATGGGACAGTCCCTGTGATGTCACAGGCTGTCCCTGCAAATCATGACCTTACCCAAGGAGGAAGCAGAGGAAAGATCTAGTGACAGGGATAAACACTTGGCTTCTGTCAGGTGTTTTTATAGCTAATTCTTTGAGAAGAAGTAGCCATATAAACTTTTTAAAGGGATTAAAGAGGAGTACATTTCACTGTTATGATGTAAAAGTAAACAAAAAGATCTTATCCTGAATTCTTGTATAAGAAAAAAAATCCAAATATTTTTTGTCCTTAGGAAATGACTTGCTTGAAGATTCCCCTTACGAGCCAGTTAACAGCAGACTATCAGACATATTCAGGCTAGCACCAATGGTATCAGGTAAGCAGACTTAAAATTCTTTCATTGGCACACGATTTTGTAATTGAATTATGGGACTTTCAAGCAGTACTCGTAAATAAAAGGAAATGATAATGCCTTCCTGGATTTAGGAAGCTCATGATACACTTGCACAAAAGAAAAGACTAATTGGTTTTGAAGTGAAAGAATGCTTGGCAGGATGGCAATTTGTAGTCTTTTTGAGTCATTCTTGACAATAAATGCTAAATTTTCCTGTAGGTGGCAATCTGATTCCCTACGTCCCCAATTTACAAATCAGTTCCTTTTTGGGAATTTGGTCAGTGCAAGTTACCTCCTATTGACATTACAGGAGATCAGAAGATACATCTTTCAAATGTTTGCATAAGGGAATGCTTTATAGTTTCATACAGTTTCGTAAGAAAAGAAAATTCAGAATTAAGGCTTGTCTTCTTTTCTGGAACTGCTGCCTGTTTAAAGAGCCTATTCACAACTTTCTCCTTTTTCTGGTTTTTCTTGTTGCTGTGTGGCTGCCTTTCAGAACTTTTTTGTGGTATTTTGGATCTGTTGCTTGGTGATTAAATAATGATGGTTTTTCTTTATCAGCCTAAACTATACTCATTTGGGATCATATTTATTGAAAACACGGGGAGTTTGGGGCATTCACTGTGGTTACGGATTGGAATTTCATTTCTTTTTAGGAGTTTCAGAAAGTCTATTTTGAGGATGCAGTCTGTACTCTGGATTTCCATTTGTTTAGCTCTATGAAACAATCAAATATTGACAGTGCAATGTGTAAGTTGGACAGTGCTGCAGCTGTACTTAACTGACATGCTATGGATGAGCATTAGGAGATGCCTCTTTAAAAGAAAGAGAAAAAAAAAAGACCAGAGAGAGTGGCTTGACCAATTTTCAGATGTACTTACACTTTTTAGGACTCGAAGTCCCATTAAAAGCCAGGGGGACTTAGATTGTTAAGTATTTAATGGTACAGATTTTCAAAGGCCTATAGACACATAAAATGTAGATAACTGCCCACTGGGATTTTCAGAGAGGACTAAGTGATTTAAATAGGCGTTAGATGCCCAGGCGGTTTTGAAAATTCTAAGTGCTTAATGCATCTTTAGGTATCTTAATGCCTTTGAAAATCGTCCCTTTAGTCACTTTCCAATATGTGACTTCAGATCCTTATCCCATACATCTTTTGAAAGCATTGTCCTCTTTGGTGAGCAAGCCTGGTGGAGAAATAGTAGAGAGCAAAGATAAATCTCTGAAGAATCTCTATTTCTTTTATTTTTTATTGCTTAAAGCACCAGCTTTGTATAAAACCAAGACAAAATCAGTGCAGAGGAGTTCCAGGCTGTTTTCTTAAAGTTTATGATCAGCCAGCCTGGGGCCAAATTCTAACCTACCTCAGCAGTTTTATGATCTCCAGAGAAATACCCTATCTGCATTCTGCCTTTCTGTTATTTTCTTTTAGATTCCCCATTTATTTGCAGAATAATTACCTTAAAAACGAAATTTTTGTGCACCTATTCAGTGCAACAATGAAGTGAGACATGATTGCCAACAGGTGATGTCCATCCTACCACATTTGGGTCTCATCCCGTGTTACCAGGGCACCCCAAATCGCTGCCCCCTTGGTCAAAAGTTTCAGGCTTACAAGGATGGGAGGCCTAGAACTCAGCAACAAACAAAAGTTGTCATCCAGTGGAAAAACACCAGCATTTGAAAGTACTGTCAGCTGAAAGAAAAAGATTAGCAAAAGCATTTTTCTTATTGTCATGGTTACTATTGCATGTTTTATTCTTTAAAGCTCCTCAGTCTTACAGTTTCTGCAGAGCTCTGCAAATACAGCAGAACTTGGTAAAATTTGATTAAAACAAACAAACAAAACAATCCCTGTACAAGTAGCATTGGCAGGGGTTTCATAACTGGTGTTCTGCTAACATGCACATTGTGTTCATAGATGTTGCTGCAGTGATCACTCCCATTAAAGTTACCTGTGCGTAATTAAAAGCAGCAATTAACCCTTCCCTATCATAAAGCCCATTCTGTGGTGCTGTTTGACTTGGTAGATACCAAGTGTAATGCTTTTGCCACCTTTTGTATTTATTTTTAGATAGTATAAAAAAAATCACAGTAGTTTTCTTCTGTGGTGTGTAAAAGGGGAAATCATGGGCTGAGCTGACTGTTTTGTGTCAGATGAGTCTTTTGTAGTCTACATAAGTCTGGCAAATGAAGGACAGTTTTTTAAACCAGTTAAAGTTGATGTATTTCTGTGCTGATAGATGTTCAAAACTGCGTCCCCTATGGAGACAGGATGCCAGAGTCTCTAATTCAAGCATCAGTATGTTGATTTAGAACAAAAATCAGGAATATATGGCTAAATCTGTTAGTAAGTTTGAGTCTTCACAGTTGAAAGACTGGGGTGTCTTGTTTTTTGTTTTGGGCATATTTAGGCTTGATTTTTCTTTATAACTGCTATATCAGATGTGGTGCTTCTGCCTCAAGGGTGTGAATTTCTTCCTGTTAAGCAGCTCTTCAAATTGCTGAAGACTTGTGTGTTTGTTTTGGAGGGTAACAGATTTGGGTTAGTTATTATGATGTAAAGATTTTGCTTAAGCAGACATTTTTGCTTGAACCTTTGCAACTTTTGAGAGGTGAAAACATTTTAAGGCCGTTGACTTCTGTCACAACTACAGTAAATGCAAAATCTGTTGATTGGATTTCAGAAGTGAGTTTCACACTCCATTAAGGAGAGATGCCTGAATTAGTAACTTCTTAAAGCTATCTGTGGCTTTTTACTACCTGGAGAACAGTGTGCCTCTTGAATTTGTATTGTATTTGACATTGAGCCTTGCTGCTGGAAGATTTGTTAGTATTTGGGTAGCAGCTTATACAGTAGAGTGGTCATCTCGGGTACCTTGTAACAAAACATCTGCATAAAAATGTAGCTGAACATCCCTGTAGATATACTTACCGGCGTAATGTTTCTGAAATATCTCACTCATTTTAACACAAAAGGGAGATGTTTCTGAAATATCTCACTCATTTTAACACAAAAGGGAGAGCCACCAGATCTGAAGGAAATGCCTTAAGCTGTGGCTGTGAAGTGGTGTAAATAGAAAACTCAGGGTTAAAAAGAATTGGCTGTTTAGATCAGTGCATTTAGGGTGACAAAATGCTCTCATCCCATGGATTCACTTCCAAGTTGCCTACTTGTTCATAGGCTTAATATCCCATTGTTCAGCTCTGTGAATCTTCTTTCTTTTACATCCATTATGTTCAGAAATAATCTCAAAAGAACAGGCTACACAAATCAGAACACTGGTTAAAACACAGAGGGTTTGCTGTTAATCTGTGGAGAATTGGTTGGTTACATGCTGCTAGTTAGTCCTTGTTTCCAGTTGCTAAAGCACAAGACTGGTAGAAATTAATTATTTTGTCAGTATTTCTTCTTAGTGTAGTAAACTGTTTTTGCAAAGTGTCTTTTGCATCGTTAACAAATCAGAGAAAGAAAATGGCTCATGTAATTGTGTGTGAGAAGGAGTTCCCTGATTCTGCTGTCCTTGTGATGAGAGGCTGCCTGCTCTAAAAGCTCTGGGAATCTCCTATTATAGAAGGTATGTGGAAGCTTGTAGTTAGAAAAGGGCATATTTTATATTTATCATGGTAAACTTCTAAATTAAAACCAAGAATTCAGTAGACAGCACAGCAGGTTGGGCTTCTTGATGGAGTGTCATTCCACAGTAGAACACAGCTCATGGAGTTACCAGCTTTGATTTGCACATTGAATAGGCTGTAAGTGCAAACAAACAATTAGGGTCAGTAAGGTGGCTTTTTATTGTATGTACAAAGGTGAGACTGTGAAAAGTCAGCAGTGCTGGACTCTCAGGAGTGTGTGTGTGTGTGTGTGTGTGTGTGTGTGTGTGTGTGTGTGTGTGTGCTGGTGGCTATTTCACTCTTTCTGTAGGATGCATGAGGGTGGCTCTGGGTCTCCCTCTAGGATCTCACCATTGCTCAGAAGCAGAGTAGGTTGGTCAGGACTTTTCCCACCTTCCTTGGAGTTTCTCAAAGTCTTTTAGGCATCTTGAATAATTGGCATTCACAAATCACAAAGCTGATTGTGGGGAAAGAGTGAATCCAGTGTGCAAAACACTTTCTTGAGGATGTGACAGATTTTTATAAGGGAGTATTTCCCTCTCCTCAGCATCAAACCTGCCCTGAGTATTGATGTCACCTATTTGCCCCCTCCCCATTAAGTTTTTCTCCTCAGGGATGGAGTAGAGACATCAGTGAGAATGAACTGCAAGCGTTTCCTTGGAAAAGTTGCCATCAGTAGAGGTGGGGGAGGAAGGTTGGGGCTTTTCAATACCAATTCCCAGGAATCAGAGAAACAGAGCTTCCCTGTCTATGTGCTTATCCTCATACCTTCCCTTCCTGCTGGTCTGTAAAGAGGAGCTGTAGAATTAGAACAAGCTGTGTCATAGTGATTAATTCCCCCAAACTTTCACAACCCCAAAACTCTTTTTATCAAGAATGGAGTCTTCCCCTATTCATTTGTGTAATTCTTGATCTGATGTAAGAGCTGTGTTCTGGGTGGCAGGTCCCTGACACTGTAATTATTATTTACTTCTTTCTTCCTACCTTTCCTATCTTTTCCTTCCATAGATTCTACAAATGACTTCTCATTTGTAGAATCTATGTATGGCATTTTTTCGACTGTTTATCAAAAAGATAAGTTAGAATCTCTCTCCTAGCCAAGACATTCACTGCTTTTTCCTTTTGGGGTTTGTGGCATGTGAATTAGTAGCTTCTCCCATGAATTAATACTGTATGACATCTCCAATTCCTATTGCCTGAGGCCTCTAATCCTGTTTCTGTTCCTAAATCTGCATGTATTTCAAATGCTACGTATTTTTCTAATTTAACACTATGTCTTTTTATGAAATTTCTGTAAGATTATTTGAGATGCCGCTTTTCTACAAAGGCAGTTTAATTTAAAAAAATATTGTTGATTTCTCGTGACTCCACAATGCTTTTATTAGCTCTTGCCCCCCATATCACTGCTGCTTAGTTAAAAAAGCTGAGATACTTCATGTTAGTTACCTTGTACATGCATCCAAGTTCATAAACAATAAACCAGATCTTATTAGGTTAATAGGGATCTTGCAATCTGATTCTGTTCCCACTGAAGTAAGCATAACATACCAAAATCTTCTTATTTGATTATGATGTATTCTGTTTCCTGTTGGAATTTTTTTTTTTTTTGCTTACTTCTGGTTTTCTGATGTGAGGTCGAGCCTTTGATAACAGAAAAGTAAAAGCTTTTTACATTTAGCCTGCATTAGATTGTCACATGCTCAACTATATTTTTCTTTGTAAGGTTATATGTTAAAATAACAGTCCTTGAACCAGTATTTAATACTGGTTTTACACAAATCCAGGCTAACTCTGTTTTTCCCCAGTGAGAATTTGTGTCTTGTTACAAGAAACAAACAAACAAACAGACGAACCAGGCATCTATTTTAGCCGCGTTTAACAAAATGAAAATAGTTTGACAAGAATAAATCTAGGCATGTACGATGTTTGTGTTCTTTGACATTTCTGAGTGCAGATTTTCTTTGCAGAGACAACTAGGCTGGGTTCCAGGCAGATAACAAGTTATCGAGGGTGCAGAGATACCAGTTGCTGATTTCCACTTCTGCATTTTTATAATCAGATTGGACTTCACACAAAAGAAAATCACTTTGGTGACTGTTGGCTTGCAGGAGCTCTTTGAATATCCTGTTTTCTGCATTTCTGGAAGCTAGATCTGATTATGAGAGGGGAATTAAGTACCTTGCTGAAGTAACTGATTGACTGGCCTATAAATGCAGTGCCTACGCACTTTACCTTCATCAGGATCACGAACAGGCCTTGAAAATAGGAATATGTGAATACTCCCAGTTTAGTCCATGTTGCTTTCCTTGGTAAGATTACTGGAACCTTTTTTCTAATTTCTTTGAAGAGCTGTAAAGCAGAAGAAAAGGTCTTTATTCCTTAGGTACTTAAAATGCACAGCCTTGAGCAAATGTAGTGTTTCTGCTTGTCCCAGTAGTCTACACAGGCTTTGTCAGCCTGTTTCAACACGGGGAACGAGATGAAATCCATTCCATGGAAGGAGGATGCACCTGATGATGCAACACAAATCATTATGTATGAATATTCAACATCTCCGCTAATGCTGAGAGAAGTAAGAGAAAATAGTTCAGAGTCTTGAAGGAAGCCCAGTGTTAGCAGTATTTTCCTGAAGCCTCAAAGGAAGGTGTTGGGGCATAGCTGGTTGAACAAGCATGACCAGGTCCTTTGTTCCCAAATATGATCTATGCAGTGAACTAGCTATATCTTTTCTGGAGTAGCATCTAGAGAATGGAATTGCTATCCCTTAACCTGTAGCTTTGCAGGAAAGTCTCAGTTATGGTGTGGTGGGTCAGATATTAAATGAACCAATTTGTGTATACACTTTTGGGCAGCAAACTCTGTTCTTGCTTCCCATGACAGGCCATTACAGCTCTATGGTTTGCTGAAGTGGCACCTGAGATTCGCTGAAGGAGGAGCAAAGCACAGAGGAACTGTCAGTGGTGTTGGTGGGATTACAGGAGAGATCAGGTCGCTGAGGAGGGAAGCAGAATGGGGTTATCTGTTGGGAGAGGTTCCTCCATCCCAGGGATGTGGTGAGCAGGAGCAGGCATGGGCAGCTGGGCACCTCAAGCACACAGAACTGGCCAGGCTCCCTGTTTTGTCGGGTGTCTGCAGCCTGCAGTGTCCCGGGGTGAGTGCTGGGACACACTGAGCCTGCTGATGGAGCAGCTGGAGGCTGACATGGTCAGAGTGAGCAGCAGCCCCTTGGCTCATGTGCTGCCCATGCTGCGGTCCCTGGTTCAGTGATGAGGGTGGGAGAGAAGACTCTGTTGATTTCTGTGGCTTCCAAGATGCCTCCTCTAAAGCTGTTTTCCCTGGGAAACCAAAAGAACAGCGTCCTGCAGCTTTCTTCTCTTGATGGCACAGCAAGGTGCAGTTTATGGCAGGCCTTTTGCACACTGACTCTTTACATTTTAAGATATTTTTAACCTTTTTTCCCCCCTTTTTTGTAACCGTATTTGTATTTGACTCTCAGGGATAACTTTGACAGTCTTGGAGAAGCCAGTGCTATCTGTCAGGAGTTGACAGTATGTTAAAAATGCTAAGAGTAAAATGCTTGTGTGTGATGAAAAGAAATAATGATTTCTGGATTGCAAGGCAGATACTTATTTGTCATAAGTATCCAACATTTCTTATTTTAAGATGCACATTATATTGCTTTAACCTTAGAAAGGAATGTGTTTACAGCTTTGATTTTTAGAAATGTGACTGGTTTTGTTCATGAAATGTAATTCTGTAATTTATATTATTTTTGGTAGTATTTCTATATTCTTGCTTTTTCCATGGATGAAACTAATGCAGCAATAATGCTGTCAGTGTAGTTGGAGCATTACCACAATTAAGTTATTTTTGGAACAGTTCTTTAGTTACTATGATGCTTTGACAATTTTTATAAGTGTCAGGCTATTGTCCTGTACAATCTGCACTCAGCTTGAAATTTAACGTGAGAGAGGCATGACACAGTGTAATGGCATAGAGATAGCTTTTCCTGCATAGAAATTTGAAGGAATGATAGGTTGTAAAGAGACTTGAAGGTATCAAACAATTTGAGTAGAAACCTATAAATAAAGATGAATTTCTGCATTCAGTGGTTATATGGTTTTATCACTGTCTGATGTCCATAAAATGCATTTTCCCATTAACGTTTTGTCATGCAGCTGATGAGGTTCAGAAGTGTTAAAAACTTTCCATGCTCTTCCTTTTAAATCCTGCATCCTAAATTCAGTACTAAAGCTCAGTTCAGCAAACCCAGCAATGGCTGTTGCCTTGTTCCTCCTCCACTGGACACAGCACAGGGATTCTCTCCCTGCTCCCCAGACCCACAGCCTCCATCCCATTGCAGGTGGTTTTTGGGTTTGGCCCTGGCAGTCAGACTCATGCTCACCACTGCTGCTTCCCTGAGCTGAGAGTCCCAGCTTGTTCCTGCCTTGAGGAACCTTTTCCACGCACTGCCCTCCCTTTGATTGTTGACTCTCCTTTCTCTGTGTAATTCCCCCACCAAACCCCTTCCAGCTGCAGGACTTCAGGGGTTTCTCTGTCACAGCAGCCTGGGCTGGCTCTACTTTCTACTTCTCAGAAATCTGGCTGCAGGTTTTCCCATTCCTTTTGTGACCTGCTTGTCTTTGCTCTCCTGTGTGATGTCTTTGCTTTGGACCCTGCTCTCCTGTTCTTCATTCCCCCAGTGCCTCCAGTCCTCCCTCATCCAGGACTTCTGGTGAAGCAACACCTTCTGTGCTGCTGCAAACTTGTGTTAAACTCAGCTTTTCTCAGCATTCTCCAAATCGTTCTCTTACCCTCTCTGTAGAGAGTTTGAGACGTGGTTTGTTTAATAAAAGGAATTGTTCCTGAGTGATGGAACTGACAAACCCTGGTTTCCTTCCAGAGTCCTCCATCCCCTGGATGGCCCTGCTCTTGGCACAGAGTTCTGTCTCCTCGCCCTGTGCAGTGCCCTCTCCTTGTGTTCCTCTGTCCCTTCCCTGGTCTTGAGTTCTGTCCCAGGTCTCTGGTCTGTGGGGCAGCAGGTGCTGCAGCTGCCTGGGTGTTACAGCTGTGCTGAAGGACTGGGGGTGCCCACTCCCTCTTGGAATGGCTCAGAGCCAGAGGCACGCCTGCCTTGTCAGGTCTGCTTGGGTCTAAAACCGTGGTTTTTCATAAAATTTATAAGAACTTCATTCCTCTGACAGATTTGTTCAAGTACATCATGTGGGTTAAGAAATCACTGGGAGCTGCAGGGTGGAGAAGATAGAGACTAATATTTAATTTACTTAGATTTCCGTGAAAAATTGTGATTAAAAAAAAGCAGATATGGTTCCTGTCATCTCCCTAAGCATTAGACTGTGACATATCTCATCTTACTCTAGTCCCATAAAACATCCAGTGTGTCATGCAAGTGATATAAATAAACATGCAGTGGACTTGAAACATACAGGCAATTAAGTACAGTGGATGGCTGGCAGTTGTGTGAGATAATTGAGCATCTCAGGATTCACAAAATGGGATATAACTCATTCGTTTAGGTTAGCTGGCATGCAGATTATTTATTCAGATTTAGAGATGAGACAGGAAGGAAAGGAGCTGTAGTAGATGAACACATAGATTGCATTTGACTATTTGGATGGTACCCCATTGTGTTTACAAATGACACTGCACTTTGTAGAGTCATCTTCCTTTCCAGATGAAGTATTTTTAGGATTAATGATTAAGTTTTGCTGAGGTTTGTTGTCATAAGGCCATAAACAAAGTTAAGCAAGGCAACAGTAGCATTTGGTAGTAGTTCCAAAGAATTCTTGCCTCTTGCAAATAGAGTGGAGTTGTATTCTCCACAGCAGTGGCTTTGCATTAATGAACGCTTAAGTAGCAGATTAAAATGGCTGTAAAAAAATAGGTTAGGATTATATAATATCACAAGTCTGGGATATTAGTAACAGTGAAGATGATTTTATTGAGCAGATTAGGTGCAATTAAATCTCAACTACAGAATATTTAAATACAATACCAGATCAAAACCCGGTCCCTCCAGCTTTACTTGCTTTCCGTCACACCTACAGGATCAGCACCTGACAGCAAAGTAAATTATAATTTTTATTGTTGTTCATTTTATATTGCCATGGGAATGTACATCATGTTATCCATTAGGCCCCAGACAGACATGTCTTTTCTCCACATACAGAGTTATGAAACAAGACATGATTGAAGACAGCGAGGTGTCGGCTGTATTTGAAATTCTATTAGAAATTGATGAATTTGCTTGTCAGATTTCTTTAAAGGATTGCATGGATAAGAACTGCCTATAGTATTCCCGTAAGAAAAGTCATGAAACCTACAACCCATATAAACTGAGAAATCGTGTCAGTTCTTTCTCTTGTAATCTATTACTTAATTTTAGTCTCCTAAACAGTGAAATAGAGACACAAACTTGCAGTGGTTGATAACACTCATGACCTGATGAAGTAAACTGATTTGATTCTCTGAGAGGTCAAATTGTGTGTGCTTCTAAGCAAACATTCCCCAAGGCTGCTGATGTGTGAGATGTCTCTTCCCCTTGCCAAACATCCCACCTTTGCAACAGAAAATTAAAGGAGACTTGCAAAGAAATGTGGTGTGTTAGTATATAAATCTTGTCTATAAATTGGTGTGAGAATTGTTGAAACGCAGGGTTTGGTGATGTGTTTGGGTGTTGGTTTTTGTTTTTTAATTTTTGCACATTTAAAAAATATCTAGACAGCTGGTTTTGGGTTGGGTAGAAAGTAAATGTATTAACTCTAGCTGTGTTAATGTTTAGGGAGAAAGGCATACAATGTTTTTGAATGTGGTAAATAAAGAACTATTTGAATGTGACTTGGGGCTTTGTTTAGTTTTTCAATACATTTCTGCTGTATAGCTAAAAATATCTTATCTGCATGCCCTTGACCTTTCTCTAAGAGCTGTGGGAAGATTCAAAAGCATAAATGAGAATAAATTTAGAATTACTGTATTTGAAGAAAAATGGTACCAAACGCCTCAGCTCTCTGCAAACTGGAGTTGTCAGTCCTCCGTGCCCAGTCTACAGGGCTGAGCAGGGCACCCAGCTGCTGGAGACAGGCTCAGGTGGCCCTGGGAGAGGGAAAGGAGCTCATTTCGCATTCCCTGCTCAGCCCTTCCCCTCCTTGCAGGAGGTGCCAACAAAGGTGCCAATTATAACAACAATTTCTGTGGCTCAGTTCTCCATCCCTGAAAGTGCCCCTTCCTCCTCAGCTCCTTCTGTGGGGTTCCCATGCAGCTGTGGGAGCACTCTCAGTCATTTCCCTCTTGGGCTATGTTTGAACTGCTGACTCAAAGATGAGGTTGTCAATAAATTAAAGACATCGGTAATGGCATAAGCACAGCCATAAGCAGGGAACAGTTGTGATGCTCGAGCTTTATGTGTTTATTTATTTATTAAAAATGTGTTGGTATTTGGGTGTCGCGGATGTTGCAGGGGTATTTCTAAAAGCAGGTGGCTTGTGGTGACACCACTGCTGTTACCTGCTTTAAATCATTCACTTCACAGGGCAGAGAACGGGTGCACTTGTGGAGCTGTCATTTTTAGGGCTTAGGTGCTGCATTGCTGGGCAGTAATTATACAAATTATACAGTCTGATAGTAGCTTTCATTTATGCTAATTGCAAGTAAGCTTATAAATCCCTCAGATTATTAAAAAGAGAGTTATCTCCTTCCTGTGGCGTTAAATCAAGGATTTAAATGTTGAAAACTTTCGGTCCTGCCTTAAAGAGGAAAATGTCACCATAAAAATCTTCTCAATATCAACACTTTGTCAGGCTAAGAAGATAGGAAACCTTATTCTATTTTGTCTTTCAAAGTAGCATTGCAACTGTATATACTGATTTTAATAATTATTTTAAATTAACTCAGTGTCTTTAATATGTGTTTAATCTTAGACATAATAAAATTAAAATCATACTTAAAAGATAATCAATAAGTTACTGTACCTAGGACACTAACAGGAGGCAGAATTAATTGAGCTCAAATGGCAATGTTTTCTCTAAAGCTGTTTTTAATAATATCTTCAGAAAAAAAAATCACTGATTTCTGTAATGGAGGCAGTATGCAATAGACTGTAGAAGAGAAATTTCCAAGTTACAGAATGAATTATTCTGTTGTAAAAAGAATAAAATAGAGCGAATGGTCAGCTCCCTGTGAGCAGTGAGGCCTGCTCATTGAGGGGCTGCACTGTGAGAGTCAATACTCAGGCTTGTAGAATGCTCCAAGTGACTGGCTCCTGTCTTTAGCCAGCCTGGGAAATAAAATTAATAATTCTGGAGCTGGACTAGAGTAAGCAGAGCTGCTTCCCACTGCAGCTGTCAGAATGGGCGATGTGCAAAGTGCTTGGAACAGATAGATGGCTCCTCTGTCTCCTGAGCAGGTTCTTCTGTGGCAGAGTGTTGCCAGGAGATTAGGGTGACAATTCCTAATGTTCCTGAGCACAAATGCTACATGTTGAACAAGATCAGACTCTCAAGGAGCATGTCAAAGAGAATTAAGGTTTAGCACTTATCCTTCCTCGTGACTTTCAGAATTTTGAAGGTATTTCTAATATTTGAAAACTGTTTAAACTCAGAAAACCTTGGTATTTCAGAGTATTACTTTACAAATCAGCTTTTCCCCAGATTGTAGCTGAGTGCAGTGGTCTAATTCTGGTTAATGACTTTCTGTTGTGTGCAATGATCCAATAGCAGCAAAGTATTTTAATAAAATTCCAGAAATTACTGTGCATACTTGGAATGATTTATTATACTACAACAGGAAAGCTAGAAAGGTTTTTTAACGGCGTTAACTTCTCAGATGTGTATTATTAAGGTGCAATAAATGTATTATTTTGTTGATTTTTAAAGAGTGGTAAAAGTATTAAACTACATCTCTAAATCACTCTACAGCTACTTAGAGACAAGGTTTTGGCTGGCTGCCCAAAGTGCTGTACAGTAGATATTTTGGAGGAAGAATAGGTTTCTTTGAGGTATTTTTACCACTGGGGGACTCCTGCTGTTCACATTTTTTCTGTATGGTTTGAAGCACACCCGATTTGTATGAAGTGATTGAATTCACCTGAAAGGTGGGGGGTGACTGGTGTTTGCTGTGGAAGATGGTGTTCATTTTAATTGTCCAATGAAGTGTTTCTCTGTTTCACATTATAACACCCAAGGGTTAGCCCAGGTGGCTTCTCTTTGCATCCAGCGCCAGCATGGATGGGAAGCTGTGAGGTTTGCAGAGGATGTGGCTGAGTTCCTTCTCTTGACTGTTTTATCCTCAGTTGTTTTAAGACTTGAGTGAGTAGGTGCTGACAGGACTCCGGCTTTTTTCATATGAAATGTAAAAGCAGAGCTAATGTATATTTGGCAGACACAAGCACTTGGAGGTCAGGAAACTTTTTCTCTCCTGTGCAGTTCCGTTCTGACAGGGGCCTGAAGTTAAATTCAAACACTCCTTTTCCAGGATGTGGTATTCCAGAATCTGGCTGAGTTGGAAGGGATCCGCAGGGGTCATTGAGTCCAACTCCAATCCCTGTACAGGACAACCCCAGGAATCCCACTTTGTGCCCTAGAGTGTTGTCTGAGTAATTCTTGCTCTGCTGGGCTGCCCTGTGACTGCTGCCCTGGGGAGCTGCTTCAGTGCCCAATCCCCCTCTGGGGCAAGAACCTTTTCCTGATATCCAACCTAAACCTCACCTGAAACAACTTCAGGCCATTTCCACGAACCAGTGACTCCAGGGTTAACTCAGCTGGTCAGAGGATGGTGTTAACAACACCAGAGGCTGTGGTTTGATCTCTAGATGGGCCATTCACTTAAGAATCAGACTTGATGCTCTTGGGTCCCTTCCAGCTCAGAATATCCTGTGAAATGGTGTCCCAGTGATGAACATCACCTTTACTGATGTAGTTAAAATCTGACTAATATATACATTACAGGGAAAATTAAGGTAGAAATACATCTTTAATTCTGGGCCTCACTGACTGGAAAGTTTCTTTTCATAAATCATTCAATAGCAGGTTTACTGAAAGAAACGTTAGGAGGCTCATTTGTGTAAACTTCCAGACATTTCCCCAGAAATAGCTCTTTTCCATTGGAAAAAATGCAGTTTTCCTAATTTCCGGACTGTGCTCCGGGTTGGTTGTTCTGTGAGACTGTGTTTTAGTTCCTGTTGGGAGTTTTCCAAACCTTTGCTGGTGGCAGTTTGTACTGCACAGGGGATGTGTGACCATTTCTGTTCACAGGGCTGACCAGCAGTGTGCAATTCATGAAGGGCCAAACCTTTCTTTTTGGAATGCAATGTGGTGCCCTTCAGCTGTAGGATTTTAACTCAGCATGTGTTCAAAGGCCCTACCACTGTCAGGCCAGATATTGTCAAGGCAGTGTTGCTGCTGTACCTATAGCACAGTTTATTTCCTGCTGCCGATTCGTCTGCCTGTATCTGTTGCCTTACAGTGAAATCAGTTCAAGGACAAGAGTTGGTAAGAAACAAGGATGCCCAAGTCCCATCTCACATCAGGCATTCAGAGGCCCTTTATTTTATTAGAGTTAATAAAGTGAATTGTACTTCAGATAGAGAACTATGCCACAGTTTTATTTAATAAAACAAACATGGAAGAACCAAGTTGGATTTGCTTCATAAGGAAAATCTGTCTTTTGTTGTTTAGAGAATGTATCCTGTGATGACTGTCATACAGCATTAATTTTTATGCCGTACTTAGAATTTAAATACCTGCATTTTTGGCAGTTTCTTTCCTGCATTGGTGACAAGTAAATGTTGAATAATCAGTTGAAATACAATTTTAGAGAAGTAACATCTGGAATGAGGCAGACAAGTAAAAGGGAAGAAGACAACATTTTATGTGTGAATAAAACTAAAATGTGTCAAACTCTAAACTAGAGAGCTTCAGGTAGTGCAAAAGACATCTTTAAACAGAACATCCTCTGTTTGTTTTCACTCTCCTTTCATGTGTATCAAAAAGCTACTCCACTGAGTACCTGGCAGCATATTCCTGGAGGAGAATGTGTAGTGCTTTGTTTGGTGTTGGAGAGAAGGAAATGACCAGTTTGCTTTCTCACATGGCAGAATTCCACAAACTCTGGTACTATGTTATATTCTTATACAATCAGTCCTAAGGGGTAATGAAGTACAAATGTGTTTCTGTTTGTTGTTCTCTGTCATTGTCAGTTGGCTGCTAATGGGAAACTTGGAGATAAAATATGGGGAAATCAGGTTATACCAACACCAGTCAAATTGTAGCAGCTATTTTCCAAGCTAAATAATGGTTCTTAAGGGCACTTGGCAGAGGGAGAAAAGTGATGTTTGCATGTTTAAACCTGTTTATTTCATCAGGTCACATTGTTATTTGAAGAATATATTTTGCAGTAATTAAGTAGTGTGCCAATTACTTCTTTTAATTACAGATTATGTTTTGTTTGTGAGGATAGTATCAGCCACTGTGAAATTGGCTTCTCCTTGTTTTTCTGTTCATGTATGGTGGAACACTGGAGCAAAATACATTTTGTATTATTTTGCTGCTTCATCTGGAAAGAATTTGTTTTAAGCTGGAGAACCCATATTCATGGCCTTAAATTATGACAAATATGTTTTATAGTTAACTGCAGCAGTGTTTTCTCTTGCTCTTAGTCACAGGATACCATTTACATTCTATTATCAGGGTCTCATTATGAGTACTGTAGGCCCTGTGCTACCATTGAGTCTCCAGTTGTTTTTCATCAGAGCTAAATCAAAATCAGCTTCACTGGACCAGATTTTCAGTCCCTCCTTGGGCAAAATTTTTTGCTAGGATCACATGGAGCTTTCCCAAGCAAGCAGCAGGATGTAACAACTCTCAACAATGATGTAGCTTTGTGTGTTCTGGGTTGCAAATACACCTTGTCTGTGTGACCTTGAGATGTTTTGATTAACTGCATCTTTTGGAATTCTGTATGTGTGTTGTGCCTGCTTTATTCACATATAAAAGGAACGCAGCCATTACCTTCCCTCTCAAGTTATGTGAGGAAAGAGGATTGTGTTTGCCTTCTATGATACATATCTAAGCTCTGTAACGTTTTAAAAAAATATTTTTCAGCCTTTGGTCTAATTCTAAATGTTATTTTTCATTAGTCATGAAAAATACGGATTAAAAGCTCTCAGAGTTTTTATGTAGGCTTTCATGAAGTAGTCTGATGCCTCAGACAGATAATCTTAGGAGATACCTTCCACAAAACAGGACTTGTTCTTGATAATTATTCTCATATTATGACTACTGCGTCTTTGCTTTGAGGAACCTGATAAGGAGATATCATGCAGAGTCAAGAAAATTCCTTCCAAGTACAGGAGATTTTCCATGTGGGCAACTCTTGAACTTATTTACAATGCACAGGATGTTCCATGCTCCCTCTTACACTGATAAAAGTTCATCTGATCGTAACCCGTGTGTGTCACTGCTCAATACTTCACTTCATGATCTCCTATCTCATACTGGTCAAATCTCAAAGACCCTTTTAGACACAAGACAGGTTTTTATGGAGCGCTTGAGTGTCCTGTTTGTGATGCTCGTCATGCATCTCGTGTGTATTCTGAGCACTGCTGTGATCATCCTCTGACTCTTAAAATTGGTATTCATTCCAGGAGAGCAAGCAAGCTTTAGATAGTTATGGTATAAAAGCTATACGCCTTGTTCTATCGGGAACAAATAGAACTGAGACCTTGTATGAAATTCATTCATAAAGGTGATGCCTGCATTTTACAGAGCAGAATTGGTCACCTTCTGTTTTTCACCCACGCTTCATGCTACAGATGGAGAGGATTATTTATGTGGAAAACTCAAGTTTATAGCTCAGCAATCAGATAGCAGATGTATTTTCCTTCATTGCCAGAACCTCAGAAACATCTTGTCCTGTTTGTAAAACCATCTAGTTTACGAAAGTTAGAAGGCTCTGAAACAGAACAAGCTGCTCATATTTGTAAAGTAAGCAGCTGCTAGATCCAGAGCTGATGCTCTGGGAGAACAGTATTCCCATCTTTGTTTAATTGATAGTGTTGGCACTTTTCATGCCACCACTCCAAAAACACTGCAGCTTAGAAGTCACTCTTGCCTGGCTTTATGCTGGCACACACCCAAAGGAAAATTAAGACAGCTCTCCTATGGCCGCTTCAGTTCAAGATGTTTTAGTCAGCTGAAGCACACTATTATTTTTGATATGCTGAAGCAAATTTCAGTGTATTCATCCCAAATATGCTTTTTAGGTACCTCAAATTTCCAGTTTATAAACGCGATTTGTAATATATTTTGCTTTGATACTGGTCATTCTTGTAATTATAAAACTTACCTTCATAATTGAAAAATGTGTTGTATTAAACCTTGATTATTTTTCAATGTTTGATTTAAATTACAAAGTTTAAATCAAACATTGAAAAATTATCAAAGCAAATAAGCTTGCTTTGCCCAGCTTTGGGAAATATATGCTTTATAAATACCCTGTGCACCAATATTTAAAAGGCCATGTATTATCTGAGAAAACTCATGCAGAGAATGAACAGCTCTGCCACAGGAATCGACCAGCATAGTACTGCAAACAAGGGACCTTTTGTACCTCTACAAGTGCAGGACAGCATGAATTTTACAACTGCTGAGTGTACTTCTAAGTTAATTACCATTTCAAGTCTAAATAAAATAATTCTCTGTTAAAAAAATGTGTTGGAAAAAAATGTAGTGGCCTATAGCATCGTATTATTGTTTATTCAACTCTAACTGAAATTGTAGTCAGAAGTCAGACTTGAATCACAGGCTGTGGGGAAAAATGCATCTTTTCAGTAGGACTAATTAATTTGATTAGAACAAAGTGCTAATGCGACTATCTGAAACATGAGTTACTCAGTGTACATTTGAACTGTACAGACACACCCCATGATGTCAAGATCTTCCATTTAATAAAGGGGCTGAGAGCAATTAAATTCAGCCGCTTACAGGACCCAATTGAAAAGGAGCACTGTTGTTCTTTAAGAATAGTTTCGAAGAGTGCAGTGAGCAGTGTGCACAGCACTGTTTAGGGGGTGTTTGGTGTGTGTGTCAGGGCATCGTGGGTGCAGACTGTGGGAATTGCCCTCTAGTAGAGGACACACGATTCCACTAATCAGCCCACTGACTAAGGGAAGGCAGAACAAGGATTCTTCATGGAACCCTGCTCTGAGTGGATTAGCTGGGAGGAGGAGGTGCTGTCAGTGTTTCCCTGTAGGTCCCAGGCTGCAGTGACCCTGCACCAGCTCTGGCTCTCACTGCACAGTCCCCAACACCTGCAGGCTTGGCAGAGATCAAACTTCCCAAGCATAAGGACAAGGTGTTCTTTCTCTGAGGTACCTGGCAACTGCACTTCCTTCCTCCATTGACTTTTAATTATTTTTGCAATTTTGCTATTGAGTTTTCACGTATTTTGCATTGTTCCAAAGGAGTTTTGCTTCCATATTAAGCTGAACAAAGCTCATCAGTAGTGTGCTCGATGCCCATTACTGGGTGTGATCACTGCTATGGACTTTATCAGATTTCTGATACTCACCAGTCCTTCTCTTTCAGGGTACCAGATCTTCTCAGAAAGACAACTCCGGAACTGAGTCAAGAGACTCAAGGAACTGAGTCTCTTGACTCAGTTCCGGAGTTGTCTTTGTTTATAACCAAAAAACTTTAGAAATAATTTTGCAGGCTTTTACTTTCTCATCTCTACTTTTGAAGAAGTTCCGTTTCTCTCAAGCATTTGTTTCGCTTTTTATGAAGTTGAGCACATTGTCTCACGCCTTGCCACATCAAGCCATGAAATGTAACTGATGTGGACAAATTGAGCATGTTATACTTTCTAGGATTTGAAAAACATACTGCTTTCAGGAATAAAGAACAGCTTTAAAAAGTTTGTAAAATGGCCACGTTTAGTATTTACTTCTGACTGGATTTAGCAAAAATAAAAATGTTTCCAAGTTTAAAAAAATTAATATCTGCATTATTTTTGAAGCACTTTAACACAAAAAGTCTTTCTTTGGCATAGACTGGAAAACAGATGAAACAAAGGAAGGGCAAATGGATAATTTGCATTCCTTTTCTTTCCTTCTGTTTTGTTTCCAGGACCAGCACATTTTGGGATTTGTGTTTGGAGGCTTAAGAGAATTGCATTAAAAAGCCCAAGGGACTTGACTGGCCATATTATGAGTTTAATGCCATTATTACTGTTACTAACAAATCCTTAAGTTTCCAGTTTTAGAAAGATAATCTGTTCTAGGATGTAAACGTCTAAGAATGGGAAAGAAAGAGGCAAGGAAAACAAACTGAATCCTAATTATTGGCTGAGGTGCCATTGGTTGGGACAGATGAGGGATGGAAGGAATTTCTTAGTATTTAGGTTTAGCTGCTGCTGCTGTCTTTGGTATTTCCTTGCACAGGAAGAGCTGTGATAGTGTATGTGTGAAAAACAAAGCTGGGCTCATTGAACATTGTGGGGATCATCTTCCCACAGACTTGCTGAAACCATCTGCATCTTGTGGGAGCGCTGGGCAGGGAATTTATTCAACAGAAAAAAAAAAAGAAACTACTCACTGGTTCTGCTAAACTTCCTGAAGTGACCATCAGTTTGTATTTCCCTACTCTGTGAAATCTCTGATGTGGTGTCACATCCAAATTAAGTTTTGTGGGTTTTACTCTGGCCTTTGGAATCTTCCACCTCCGTTTCATGCAGCTGTCTGAATTTTAGACCTGTTGCTGTGTAGCAGGACTATATCACCCGCATCCACTTAAAAATTCTTGGGTATCAGTGATGTATAAACTGATTCTCCCATTAAATGTGTGTGTATTTGGTAGAATACTGAGAATTTTTCTGAAGGAAATGTGATAGGTAAGTATAAAATCGTTATCAACATAGTTACCATTTACACCAGTAAAACGTCTAGATATTGATTAGGGCCAGAGCATGACAATAATGATTCAATACTAGGAACTGAATCACTATTTAAGCTTTTATTGCATTTCACATCCAGAGACCCTGATTATGCAATATTTTGGTGCCAATTTAGTATCGTAATGATTGCTGTCTTCTAGATTTATTTTCAAAATTGAATAAAATGCTAAGTAAGTGTAAGACAGTATGTGCAGTGTCTGTCACCTTGCGGTTTGATTTCAGAGCTTACTTGCCGCAAACACTAAATAGAACCTCTGAAAAAACCCATGTATTCTCCATAGGGAATATATAGATGTGATTTAATTACCAGTTGTCTTGTAAATACAGCTGAAAGGGTATTTCTTAGAAAATTAAGAAAAAAAAAAACATCTGTGACGTTCAGCAACTTGAATCCATTGTTGATTTGGGACATATCAGTTGTGCTGCAGAAGCATTTCCCTCTGGCCTGTGTTTTTGGAGGAAGAAATGGAATATCTGTGTTAAAGAACAGGGTGTTTAAAGAAGATGGTCTTATTATAAACTCATATTTGTGTCTGTTTGGCTTTTTTGCATGTGTTTTTATCTTCATAGGGGATATCACATTGCTTATCATTTAATGAAACACCCAGTTTGTTTTTCAGTGACATGACTTTGGGGAAGATCTCACTCACAATACATGCCTTTTTGGAGACAAATTTCATGTCAGGCCATGCTGGTGTGCTGCATCTGTTATACATGTGAAATTTGTACTGGTTCTCAAGAGTGTTTGGCTCTTCTGGAGAGCTGCATTTACAGAAACTCTTTTCATGAGGGAAACTGTAAACTATTGCCTTTCAGTCTGATCTGCAGCTGCTCCACATCTTCTTTGTTGGCTATTCCTTTGATGCAGTTTCAACAATGATCAAATTTGTTGGTGACACAAAACCAGATGGGTCAAGAATGGACTTGTGGCCAGGCCAAAAATGCAATGACCTTGAGAGATTAGAGGAATAGAGGCCATGGGGAGCAGAGGAAGATTAACTGTTCCATAAATACAGAGTTCTGGAGGGCAGGGGTGAAGAAGGATTAATACTGGTAGCATTAAGGGAAACTCACTTTCCAGGTTGTTGTCTCAGTGCTGCCCTAAAATGTCTTTTTATGAAAACAGTTGGTTCAGACTTCACAATCCTAAAATAGCACAGATGGAATGAGGGAGAGCTAATGCACCAAATGAAAAACTTTTGAGGATACTGCTGTAATATAAGTAATTTACATTTCAGCTCTCAAACAAGTGACCTTGCCAAGGTATTTGGGAAGAAAAGTAATCTATATTGCTTTGCTAGACCCAGATAAGTCATCAGTAGCTGCTAGAGGGATGGAGTTTAATATATTTTTATAGCCCAGAGAGTTTAATAATACTTGAATTCCTTATGCCTGAATTGCATGTATTGTAATTAAAAAGTAATTCAATTTCAGAAATTCTAAATAGATATAAATTGTGGTATACTCATACTTCTAATAATAATATGCGTGGTTCTGAATTTGGCTTATAGTTTATGAACAGAAAAGAGCATTGCACTTCAATGTATTCATTTAAAAACACCACTACTAAATAGGGCTGTCTTGTAAATTTTGTATGATCCATAACAATGAAAGCCTTCCATAAAAGTTGTAAATGTATTACTACTTCACTGCTATTTTTATTAGTCTGTTTTTACTATATAATCTGTTAAAAGATCAAAGCTATAAAGCATTGCCACAAAAAGCAATCCATTCAACATAAGCAAGTGTATGTGGAATTTCTTTTTGGTCATATGTTTTCTCCATGATGCTTTGAAAGCACAGCTACTTTTTATAGCTTTTGCAATAGAGCATCCTGCTTTAAAGACTGGAGAAGGGAAAGATGAAACTATGTATGGATTGTATATTGCATCATATTGAAAATGGAAAGTGATCTGGGTATGATATTCTGAAACTTGTGAATTGCAAGGGATGCCAGCAGAATGTCTAGAAAATGAGTCCTGACAGCACTGGGCTGAGATAATGGAAAACATCTTCAATTGTACAGGATACTTGGAGAGAGAATAGATGCCAGAGCAAAGCAAACGGCAGGTAGAGGCTTGTTCCTAATCACAAAAAATGAAGGGAGTTCAAAAGTAAAATAATGGCAAATCTGTTTACAACATGTATCAAAACACATGATAATTCAGCAGAGAAAAAATAGAAAAGTACTGTCATAACTGGGTTCCATGGGGCAGAACGGAGGGAGACCTGAATACCCAGAGGAAGAATCACAGAGTGGTTTGGGTTGGAAGGGACCTTAAAGCTCATCTCATTCCACCCCCTTCCATGGGCAGGGACACCTTCCACTAGCCCAGGTTGCTCAGAGCCCCATCCAGCCTTGCTTTGAACACTTCCAGGAATGGGGCAGCCACAGCTTCTCTGGGGAACCTGTGCCGGGGCCTCCCCATCCTCGCAATGAAGAATTTCTTCCTAACATCCCATCTGAACCTGTCCTCTGTCAGTTTAAAGCCATCCCCTCTTGTGCTTTCACTGCACAGCCTTGTAAAAAGCCCTAACTTTGCTTCACTGTGTCCTTGTGAAGAAATCCCACTGCTCCAGTGAGTGAATATCCTCAGTAAGGGCCTCAAATGCTGGGCAGAGTGCTTTGTCAGTAGTTATGCTCGGTGATATTGAGCACTGATCTTCTTTCCTTTTGTGTTGACCCATATTGAGACATCCAACTTCATCCTTTATTCATTCAGATATATTTTGTCTAAAAAGAAAAGCACATAAAAATTTCTGTGATTTCTCCCAAGTAAAACCTGAAAAAGAATAAGGTTAGTTAATGATTTATTTTTGTACAAATGGCACAACCTGAGGAATGTTTTAAAGTGAAATTAGGCCTTCTTTGAAGGCTGACAGAGCTTTGTCTCCCCACTGTAGGATACAGTGAGATCCTTCTCCCAGGCTGGCAGTTGCAGCGAAGCTGGGATGTGTTTTGTAACGCTCTGTGTGCACGGGAAGAGCTCGTCCTGACTTTGTGGAGTGCTGTGTTCAGTAATTCAGTGCACAGAGCTCCTCACCCTCCTCCTCCCCCCTCCCCTCCCCTGTTGTGTGTGTATATATTTGTATATACACACACCTCATCTATATCCATCTGCAGATCTCCAAACAGCTGCCACAGGCACCGGTGCGTGGCGAGCAGGAGCAGGGGGCGGGCAGCGGGGCATGACAGCACCAGGCCCTGTGCCCCGAGCACATCTGTCTGTGCTGGCCACCTCTGCAGCTACCCTGCCTGCCCTGCTGCTGCTGCTCCTGCCCTGAGCACATCTGTCTGCGCTGGCCACCTCTGCAGCTACCCTGCCTGCCCTGCTGCTGCTGCTCCTGCCCTGAGCACATCTGTCTGCGCTGGCCACCTCTGCAGCTATACTGCCTGCTCTGGGCAGGAGGAGGGCACAGGAGTCAGGTGTCTGCATCAGAGATCAAACGTGGATAAAAACCCTCATCACTTTTTGTGAGCTAGTGTTAACTGTTGTAATCACCCCATCCCCCTGCATGAAATCGCTTCTCCCCCTTGTTCACAGCCCCTTATCTCTCACCCCTAAATTACATCACCGACGAATTCCATTTAATACAACTAATTTCTGTCAGGAACCCTATAAAATCATAGTGTAATGATCTGCAAAAGGGTGATCTTTCCTCTGTTGTGTCATCTTGTGTTATTTCCTTCTGAATACTGTTTTCTGAAATGAACTGAAAACATGGTTGTCTTTTGGGGTTCATATTTTTATTTTATTTTGTTTATAAATGTGTCCTGTTCCATAATCTCTCTTCAGAATGATTGTGTGGGCGGAAAAATAGTTGAACAGACCTATTAAGAAAAGATGAAGAAGCTTGATCAGTTGCCTAAAATGTTTATAATGTCTAGATTTTGTATCCTATCTTCTTAATTAGTTTTGTGAACTACATCAATTGGCACACTGAGGTTGTCTGGATATTAGAAAGCATCCAAGTGTAAAATAAGCATTAGGCTGATGCTCTTATGTTATTATTTTAGAAATACCTTTTGGTTTATTCTAAGAAAAGTGGCTTGCTTGGGCTTTTTTATCTGAAGTTGCAGCTTTTATAGCTCTGCACTCTATGATACAACATCCTAAAAGTGGACTAACCAAATTAATATTCTATTGAGTGTAGTTTATTTTAGAAGATGGATTATTATCCTGGTTTGTACCTTTTTAGTTGACTTCCCATATTGCAATCAAATAATTAGGCAGTTTTAGGGAACTTCTGAAATACTTTCACGTGTACTGTGTGTAACTTTATACCTTTGGGCAATGTGATCCTCTTTTCTCCAGATCCTGTTCAGAAGCAGTATAAGCATTAATTCTGATACAGCCTTTAGACATAAGAAATGGTTCCATTCATACTAAATCAGGTTTTGGATTTTGTGTGGAGACAATCAATAAAGTGATGGGATTCTCCTTTTGTTGCATGCTGTTAGCATTAGAAACTCACCCAGGGATACAGCTTAATGCTTGCTTACTTGGCAAATGTGATTAAACTCCGACTTAGATAAAAGGAGAATGAGAATTACTGTGTGATAGAGGCAACAAGGCATGGTGTGAAGTACACAGATCCTGTAAAGGAGCATGTAGAACCGAGTAATTTGTGCAAACTCAAAATAGGGCAGTTCTTGGAAATGATTAAGTGCAGGGGGGAAAGCTTGGTCTGGGATTCACATCAGTTTGGAGAAAGAGGAACGTTTTCTTCCCTGGTCTGTTTATATCTTTATGGGGTGGAAGGGTGAGCTTTGCTTAGTTGCAGTGTGAAAAGAGGAGGTCCTCCTTCAGCAGGGAGGTCTTCTGCTTCATCTGATCAAACTCATCAGACACACAAATGAACTGGCTTTGTGTTCCTGTCCAGCAAAGCTCTTTCCCTTGCTGCTCCAGCTTCCTGGATCACGTGGCTTGAGACAGAGAATTTTATATCTGAATATACAGCTCAGTTTACTGGGATCTTTTAAAAATTGGAGAGGAGCCTTTTCTCTTGACCAAACTGGTTGAAATCATTTGTGTCTTCTCTTCTGAGCTGCACTGTGAGGATTCATGTACAGGACAGAGAAAACCAGATCTAGGTTGGGTTTTTTAAACATTGCAGTTGGACAGAGGAGGTTCATTGAGAGCTGCAGCTCTGTGTCCAAACAAGAACGACCTCTGAGATTTTGTCACGGTAAATCTCAATTTTCTTAGATAAATAAATGTTTGAGTATTCTCTTGATCCTTACAGTAATTAATAGATCTTGGGTGGGAGTGAAAATAATTACTGGAGGCAGAATGTGAAGGTGCAAGGGTGAAAGTTCTCACAGAAAACAGAAATTATTATACACCCTGAAAAGAGGAGACAGGTGATATTAAAAAACCTCATATAAAGTTATGCATTCAAATCTATCTGAAATAGACAAAGGTAATTTAAAAGAAAACAAACATAAAAAAACCAAACAAAACCAAAACAAACAAACAAAAAAACCCAGAAGGACCCCACAAAACCTAAAAAAATCTTGTAACTGGGTTGTGTCCAGCAGTCTGTGGTTCACTGGACATATATAAAGAAAGAATTCTTGAAACAGCTTCTCTGCAGCAACTTGGGAAAGAGTCCAGGAATGGGTATTTTGGATTATTGTCTTCAAAAGAGCCATATCCCCAGGCCTAGAATTCATGTTCCATATAGAGTTACCTATGATTGCTTGCTGCTAAGGTAATCAAATTTCACATTGCTAGCATTTGTTTTAGAGAAAAACGTTTTGAGAAGCTTTACTTAACTTGCAAAAAGCTTGTGCTCATGCTTTCATACTGCCTTCTTTGTTTAAGACCAGTAGCTTTATTGATACAATAATGGATCTTTGAACAAACGAAGCCTGATTTATTAGTTCCATTGATATTATTATTGCATGAGAACATAGGAGAAAATTTTATGGATAGGAGTTATTTCAGTGCCCACTTAAAGGGAGATCCTGAGAGAAAAGCCACGCTCTGGATTATTCTTGTGTGAGACTCCTCTTATTTGGTCACAATTAACATTTGGGGATATTCTAGTAAATAGGGGGATAAATTTAAAAATGCAGAAATGTGCTTTTGTATCATGAATGGTGATTGTTCCTCTGATGTTTTTAAAGACAGACTTTTGGGTTTTGAGGAGTGGGCAGTGTCAATGAACAGCAAGTGTTGTCTTGATTCACCCTGAAGACTGAGACAACCTTTACAGAGCAGGCAAGGCAGCATCTCCCAGAGATGCGAGCTGTACTTGGCCATTCAGAGGGAAATGGGCCTTACGGACAAAGGAATGAATTTGTCTCCTTGGCTGTTCTGCCCAGAGTATCTCCTGGCTGCCCTCTGACAGTGTTTGCTAAGCCAGATGCACAGGTTATCCATTCATTTATGTCCCTATAAACTGATTATAAAATGCATACAATGAAATCCACTCTCTATCCTCAGAAGTTTCAAAACATTTGGATAAGCCCTGAGCCACTTGGTCTGATAGTGCAGCTGATCCTGCTTTTAGCAGAGCTTTGTATCCATACCTCAAGAGTCCTTCCAACCTGAATTACTCTATGATTTTTATGGACAAACAATCAACAACATTTGAGAATATGCATATACTGCATTTGTTAAATAAGGCAAAACTGCTTTTCCTAAATGGAATCTGGATGTAATATACAGATCTCATTATGCTGTAATATGGCTTCGCTCCGTGTATGAATAACAGACTGTAATAGAAGGCCAGTTCTTCCTGGCTGAAAGTCCCTGCAAGTCCTGCCATCCGCAGAGGGGAGGTTCAGAATCCTCATTCACAATTCATGAGTCATAGTCTCTGCTGCCTTCTGCTTTATGGAGTCTCTGTCCCTGCGCACAATGGGCAGAAAACATTTTATCAAATCAGATCGGGCCTGAGTGTTTTTCACTGTGCCTTCCAAGGACATTGCGGGCAAGAGGCACAGAGAAGGATGGCTCTTGTTTCTCCTCTTCCCACTGCCTTGCTGTGTTTCAGAGACCCTTCAAAGAAGGGGATGTGCTGTGGTGGCAAGGACTAATCCACTAAGCAAGTGGTGAAGAGTGCAGATCTGTGACATCCCTTTTCTGACATTCTTTTTAAGATAATTAAATGAAATACCAGATTTTGGGAATGGATAGCTATAGTCATGTTGATGTTTTTCCAAAGATTGGAGAAGCTGGTACGTTAATTAGATTAATTAAATAGTGAATGCACTCTTCATTTATGTGGCTATCAAAATGCAGTTCATAAGAGTCTATTTATTTACACAGTTGTCTGTCTGTCTCTTGAAAGTCAGGATGTATCAATGATTACTGGGGCATATGATATGGGAAAGAAGGTGCTTACTGTTTGTAGGCTGTACATTATTTATTCCCAGAGGCTATGTAATAACTTCTTTTATCTACAGAGACTTTCTGTGTAATGTATATAATCTCACATCCTGTGACTTGCATTAGAGGTTGTAGTTGGTTGAGGTTGAACAAACAAAACTGAAAAGGGGACAAGGCTTGTTTTTTAATGAAATATCTGTTGTGGGAATGCATATCTATTGGGACCCTTTCTAATTGGCTTGAGCCATAAAGACAGCTTTGGCTATTATATGTTCCATAAATTAGGAGTAACCAAGAAGGTAGACTGTACTTTTTATGTTACCACAGTATCTGTATGGTGAAAGTCTTTCTGTGTGCGAAACACAAGACAGATTTATCACTTACAGTGATAAAATATAAGTGCGTGATTTGTGAGCACCACTGAAGTGCAAAGAATAGATTTAGGTTTATTACTAAGTAGCTTGCCATCCTTTGTAAAATTAGCCATTCTGTTGGTAGGATTTGCCAGTCAGTAACATGATACGCTGTTAAGCATAATCTTCTGAAAATTCCTCATAATTGGAAAGTCAGTATCATTTTTTTAAACACTGGAACAGTTGTTGTTATACTGTTACTTTCCCACATGATTATCTGAGAACAGTTTTTCTATTGGAAGGAACATTGCAAACACTAAACTAAGAAAAACAGTTTAAAAATTTTTACTCTGTGCAAGGCAGTGCTGTATGAAAGCATAGAAATTCTGTCATGGTTTTCTTCTGTTTTGGGATGCAAGGCAGTTAGAGTTGTTGGGCTTGATATATGGTTTATTGCTCTCACTATTTTAATTCAATCTTTGCTTAGAACATTGAAAAAACAACCCAAATAAAGCTGGTGTTAGCTTCAGCAAGTGTAATTGAAAAGTTATAAATACAATTGCTTTCTGAATGACACATTGCACAGTTGTGTGCTGGATGTTTGGCAGTATCACATAAAATCTAAATTTTTTATGTAGTGACAGCTTAATTCTGAACTTCCAAGAGAAGAAATATTAGAAAAGCAAGAAAAAATGGTGGGGTTGTTTGTGTTTTAAAGAAAGGGCCATACCCAGGCCCCTGAATACTGGTGTGTGGAGGTTGTCTTGGAGTGATTTTTAGGGGTTTTTTTAGGGTGTTGTTTGAGAAACTTAAGAATTTAGAAAATTGTCTCTATTTGTCAGTATGTGCATAACTGCTGAAGTTATGTATTGCTTTATTTGGGCCTGTAGGGTGTTTGCTTTGCTGCATCACTTGAACTTTCCAGGGGCTTTCCAGGACTAGAAAGCCCAGAGCATGAAGGTCACTTTCAAGAGTTTTCTTTGGCTCCAAATGGAAATACCAAAAATTTACAAAACAAAAGATTAGTCTGCAGAATAGTGGTATCAATGCTTGTGTTCCCTAAAAGTGGTGAGCATGTGCCACTTCCAGCTGCGGTAGCTGCTTCATTGTGACTTCAGAGGCAAGGCAGTGGCTGAGCCTTCATAACTGCAGCTGCTGTAGTCAGGGCTCTCTGGGCTGGTGGCTTGGTTTCTGCTTTAATGGGAGTGTGAAACAGCAATCCAGCTAAAGAGGGGATCCTAATGCCAGTGAGGAATCTTCAGTTAGGCACTGCTGCCAGAAGGCTGTGGGAGACCCCATAAACATTTTTGTAAACTCAACTTTTTGTTAATATCCTTTTATACAACAGCCACCAAGTGGGTGAAGGAGTCCAGGTGGACTTGTGCTTTCCCTGAATCTGGAAACTACGTGAAACTTCCCTTGTGCTTGACTCCCTGGATGTCTCCTCCTCATATCCCTAGACCTATACAGAAGAATCAACCCACTTAGGTGCTTATTTTCACTTTAAAACAGTTCTTTAGGATACCAGGAGGACACCATTTTCCCACTGTGTTTCAGGAGACTGAGAAAAGTTACGCTCAAATGCTATCAGGGAATGTTGCTTTTGCTGCATTTTCTGCCGCTCTGCAGCCAAAGCAGTGCCTGTTACAAAAAGATGGTAAGACATGTTTTGATATGAGCAAACATTTTTGTTACTAGCCTGTTCCAAACACCTAACAGATACAGAACCTGATATTCCAGGGTCTCCTCACGTATCACTGCTTCAGTAACGTGCATTTATCAGTGTGAAGGAAGGATGGAGAAACCTGTGAGTGACTCTTGCAGTCAACATATGTGCATCAGAAGCAAAGCAATATCTTGAGTTGTTTGTCTGCCTGTGGTGAGTGTGAGTCAGTTTGTAGTCTTGTATTTAAGGAGGGGACAGATGCTGAGGCACTGCTGTGGTTTGGCAGTATCAGAGTTTAGAACAAAAAGGACTGGGAGCAGGTAACCTTTGATAAAACATTGTAAAAAGTTTCCCCTGAGTAATCAATATGTATTTATGGCCTTAATTTTGTCGTGAGGGGTTTTTTTTTTTTGCATATCTCCAAGGGTTCAGCTCCTCTCGTTTTTCAGATCTCCTTTATTTCCCAAATGCCTGATTTATATTGAACAGTTTTGGGGAAAAAAAACCAAAAAACCATCCCAAGTCTACATGCCACAAATGACAAAATTTATGACAAAGGATTTTAGTGAAGGAAGGTGGAAGGAAAGCAGAATTTTAATTATATGACAAGGAGGAAAAAAATGGAATTTATAAACCATTTCAGGCTTAGCGGTGTAGGAATACATTTATTATTTACTGTCAAACTGTTGTTACTTGAAGAATTTTCTCAGCACTGGGGCAGGGAGGGAGAGCAGGCTGGTGACACCACCCTGGTGCTGCTCTCAGAGAGCAGAATGGGGCTCGGGCTGGTGGGGCAGAGCCCGTGGCAGCGGAAGGAGCCTGCCCTGGATGGGCACTCGCGCGTCTCGCTCCCCGCTGCAGGGAGGAACTCTCCCGAGGCAGTGTGTCCTGCATCGCTGCCAAATCTACTGCTTTTGGCAGCAGTCTAACACTTTATGAGTCATCTATCATCCTACCATTTTTTTTCCCGGTTTTTCTGTCACCATTGTGGAACAACAGATTTTCCCCCTCCTTTTCTAACCCTGCCCTTGCTGTCTGTTTCCAGGCTGCTGTAAGAGCAGCATGCTCCTGCTCATCCATTGCCGCCCAGTGATGGGAACTTGGCCCTTTGTCTTTCCTGGATGCTGGATGGGCTCCATGCAGCTCAGCTTCTTCCCCATCCTTTTTTCTGAGGAAAATAGCTGGCAGGTTCAGGTGCCAGAGCATGTGTTAGCATCTATGTTATCTTGTGCTGCTGTGAAATGTATCCCATTCTGTGTCTGTGCACCATCCATTTAGTAGGGAAGGGGGCCCTGCCAAGGGCAGACTAGGACCTACCCCTCTCATCTGCTACTGTATGAATTTCAGATATTACAAGGTAGAGGCATGGCTACTCGATATCCTTTACTCACATCTCGGTCTGAAGCCGTGATCCAGCCCTTAAACATTAAGAGAAGCTGCCAGAGCTCCTGCAATTGTCTGTGAAACTCCTGTTTTGACACACATACCGTATTCTCGTAAAACATTAAGATACAAGTTCAGTATTCATTTCAGCAAACAGGAGAATTGAATTCTCTCTTCATTAGCAGTGCATGAAACTGTCTGCTGGTTGGTTCAGGGCTTTGATTTTTATTCTAAACCCAGATGGAAATATTTGCATAAGTCCTACAGTAGTCCTTTGTGAGGGCTTTTTCGTTCTTCTCGCCCCAGTTAATATTGCAAACTTAAGAAATCCTCTGAAATTAATCTTTTCCATTATGCCCATTTCTGAGTATTACGAATATGACAGAAAGATCCAGAAATCACAGCCTGGTGCCGCTTTCCAGCGGGCTGTGAAGCTGCAGTGATTATTTGTGTGTCGTGCGCGTGTTTATCTCTTTTGGCTAGCGAGCCCTTCCATGTTTCCCCGTTTTTATTTCCCCTCTCCACACACTCCTTCCCAGCTGCCGTATCCAGCACTCGCCCTCTGGCCAGCGTTTGGGCTGAGCAGTCTGTGAGGCTGCTGGTAATGCCTCTCCATCGGCCACTAGGCAGGACGCGTGCGGCGCGCCTGGCATCTGCTCCCCTCGCTGTCGGGCAGCCTGGTACCACCTGGTGCCCTCTGCTCAGACTTTGCTGCTGTGCTCGGTGCTGAGCACTCTGCAAAGAAACCCTGCCCGGGCCAGAAGCACCCCCAGAGCTGCTTCTGCTGCGTTGCTGTAAAAAAAGGACGGATTTGGCGGGTTCGTGCCTTGCACTGCTGGAGAAGCAAGATGTTGAATAATACTTGTTGTTGTTTCATGGAAATTCTACTTAGAGCTGTAGCTGCAGCTCTTAGCCTGCATGGAAAATATCAGTGATTACTTTGGTTTTTCTTTTTTCAATACAGCAGATCCCTGATTTTCTCCCTGGGAGCCCCCATGCTTGCGGTTGTCTTGTCTCCTACTCCCACTGTCATTATGAGAGGGGAGTCTGTGTATGCTTAGTGCCCCGTACAAGGGGTGGGAACCCTTGCTGAGACAGGAACTAGAGTATCTAGAAAAATTTTTTACTCAAATCACTTATTTTATTGGTATTTATTTTACTAGTAAAATGTAAGTGAATTCCCTTTTTTTTTCTGCTGCCTGTTTTTATCCTACCAGTGATTTACCTTCATTTTTATATTAAATACTATGGTGTCTGTAGAGTATTTATTTGTAATTGTGTGTTTGTGTGTGTTTTACTCTTGAATATGAACAACATCCTGGTGTCTCTTCAGTTTAGTAATTCTGCCAAACTGTCACAGAGATCCTTTCATGATCCATATCCTTCTCAAACTCCCCACAATTGGGTTTTAAATGCTGGGGCCAGTGGACCGTAAGTTTTAGAGTTGCATTTGTTAGAGATGCCATTTTGCATTCATGGAGAAAGGGCTGTTGCGTTTTGACATCATTCCCTGTTGCCCTTCTCCAGTTTCAGACCAGTGTGAAATATATTCAGAGATGTGTCTTTTGAAGTGTAATAATAGGTAAGTAATAGCCTAAATGAGGAGGCTGCTTGGCTCTGTCCATGTGTGCACATGCTTCATGAGCAAAGCCTGGGTCCATCCAGAGGCACTTTCTGCACTACGGCAGCACAGAAACCCCATAAAATCAGGGAAGGACTAAATGAGCACTGGGTGTACAGCAGTCGGTAGATTTGGGGCTTTTAATTTTGAATTTTTTCATTTCCAGTTGCTCTATGTGTAGCTGGTTTTAATATCTTTTGGTGACAGCTTTTATGACATCAGGGGTCAGAGTGGAATTGGTATCTACTTCCTCCTTCTAAAAGCATATAGGTGTAACATCCTTTGGACCAAATCCAGTCCCTCCTCCCCCTGGAGTGCAAGTGTTGAAAGTATGGCAAACATCACAGCTGCAGCACTGGGGTGTATGGGATGGGTGCAGCAGTACAGAGCTGGTAACCTCCATGGCAGCTCTTTCCCCGTGGTGCACTGAGGATGCTGAGAAGGGGCAGCAGCAGTGGGTGAGCCTGCAAGCATCACAGATCCCTGGCCAGTGCCCCAGCCCAGCCTCTACATGGCAGGCATGGCTATGTCACAGCTCCCCAGCTGTTCCCACCCCCTCGGTGACAAAACCTTCCTAATCTCTGCATTGAGCTTTGCCTCCTCAGAGGAGCAGCTCTGGGCTCTCTGACCTAACAGCCTCTCTATATAAAAATTCTTGGTTAATATCAACAATATCCACATTTGATAATTCTGCAACTCTGTGCTACAGGCTGAGTGACACCAGTTGTCGTCCTCCTTTGTTCATGCACCTCCCTGGCACCACAATCCTGCTTTTGCCCATCCCTTACCTTTCTCCTTCTATCACATTTTTCTTTCTCAGTACACCTTCTAAAATAAAAGCATACATACCCGAACTAACTGAAAAGCTAGACATATGATAACTTTCTCTGGGTTTTTGTGTTAGTGGTATTATCCAAATCAGGTTACCCAACTGGAAAATACGTTATGGGAGAAAGACATTTCTGAGTGGAAGGAGGTGATGATACCCATGCAGAGGAATTTACAGCCATAAAGAGTGGTATGAATGATGCTCCCAAAGGCCCAAAAGGTTGTTCTCACTGGTATTTGTATGATGCTCAACTGAAAAAAAAAAAGGAAATGTCTTCCCTTCTCTTTAAATAAACCTCTTAGCTGGAATTTCATCATGGCTGCATGTCACCCACTACAGCTACATTTGCCTGACTTCTTGTCAAGTCAGGGTTTATTTGTACAAAACTAATTTTAGAGTTTTCTACATAAAATGTTAGGGTTGTTTTTTTTCCCTTTGATGTAATTTGTCAGTATCATGTAGCATTTCTGCCTCTATCTCTGTATCCATTTCTAGTCAGTTTGTGGATGGTGGCACTGATTTGACATTTGGGGTTTTTTCATGGCTTTTAGAGAACTAAAAAAGGCTGACAGTCACTGGCTGATTGGTATGATAGGAGAGGTCAAATTTAGGATCAACATCACTTTGTGTAAATGTAAACAAAACACCACTGTATTTTTAGCTATTTGTAGGATGCTGAATTTGGACTTTGATATACAAGTTAATTAGGGATAGAAACACTTCATAAAGAATATGAATGGAACTCAAATATAACCCGTACCAATATCTTTGGAATTGCAGAAGCAGGGTTTTTTTTTCATAATTATGAGTGCAGAAAGTATGGATTCATAACAATGGGAGGTCCCAATAGGACCCAGAAGTCTTGGGGAAAAATTATTTTCAAATTGCAATAATTCTACCAAGTTGCTTTACCATTTGTTTTCCGTAAGTATGTAATAAAAAAACTCGTTGCTTTGACACCCAAGTAGAGTTTGCACCAGTGGTGTAAAAAAACCCCAACAATATTAGAGATTCCTGCTTCTTTCAGGGAAATTTATCGTGTGTGCTACTGCAGAGCCAGGCTCTCTTACACCATGTGAGCAGATATTAACTAGAGACCAGCATCAGACAACCATTTCTGCCTTTCCCTTTATTTGAAATATGACATGCACAAGTATAATTTGGCTTAAGAGACCAATTTATGCTTGAAGTGCTAAATAGTTTTTCTGTTGGCTTTATATGAGTTACACTGCACACTTACCCAGTTGTCACAAGGATGAATCCATCTAATATAAAGTAATCCTTTATTCATACCAAATAACACTTTTTACTGCGTTACTTTACTGTAGTCAAGTCTCGGAGAGAATCTTTTTAAGTAATCCTTTGAGAGAGGGGAGCTGGTGACAGAGCTATGAATTCTCTGAGGACCCAGGAATTCATCATTAGACTGTCTACACTCATTTTTCTAGGAAAAATAGTAATTTCTTGAGAAAGAGGTAGGAAGTAAATTTTTTTAAAAAAACAAGGAAAACAAACACTAAAAAATCAAACATACACTTTGGGTCCCCAGTGATAACACTCAACTGCAGAGGCTTTCCATGTGTTGTGGATATAAGTAAACAACTGGATTATCGAAATTGTTGCAAAACCACATATTTTTGCCTTTGAACTGGTCCAGAAGAATAAGAAAAGCTGTGAAATGAACCATATTTTGATGTCTTATATGCGTGAACTTTTTCCCATTGATAACAGGTTACAATCACTTTAAATCCAGTTTCACTTGCAGATCTGGCTAATTCTTAAAAAAAGGAAACTACAAATGATATTTTCTTGAATCACTTAGCGATACCCAAACACAGATCAGAATTCTAATTTCTCTTTGTCAGTAACAGATAATGAAAGAATAAAAGCTGTTGTAGAATATGAATATTAATTTTTTAACCATATTGGAAAAACCTTCTGACCACGTAGCCCTGTGTTTTTGAAGCCATATTCTGGGAAGCAGCTGATTGAATCCCATTAATTTAAATGAGAGTTAGATGACATTCTGTGTAGTTATCTTCAAAAATTTGGGACTTAGTTCTTTATTCTTATTTCTTTCGAACTATTGTAGAAGACTTTCATGTATTTAGTGGACTTTTAAAGGCAGACATATATAGTGCAGATAAAATACTACAATTTAGTAGTACTGCACTGCCTAAGTTGTCATTTCCTGCAGAGTAAAAGAGTATGGTTAAAACATGTTGTTCTACGTGATGTTGCAAGATTTAAGGCTTCTGCTTGTTCTCAGTGTAACCGGTGAAAACTTTATTGCCTGTTGTCAAAAAAAAAAAAAAATTCAATTTAATTTCCGAAACTTGACTCTAAATCTTAGGTCATGCTTCCTTTATAATTACACACACTTACTGGAACAGCATATGGTGAAAATATATCGAGCTTTGTGATACAAAAGAAACGAGGAGAAATGCTAGGCTTTTATGCTGATTGCACCTGTATGGGGGCTTTATCAGCTTACAATTTGTATCATTTATAGATACAGACTCAACATACCCCTAATGTAACTAGTACTGCAAAGCATTTTTTTTCCTTCTTTCTGCTGACTGAGTGATAGGTAAAGCAATTTTCAACAAATGTCTCCCTGTAGGCTGTCATTGTGGAAGCGTTGTAATCTTGCATTTTAACCTTAGCACTGGCAACTATCCAGAAATTATTTCATTTATGCCAAACTGTTCTGCACAAAGCACTTGCTCTCTTACTATATGGGAAGAGAACAAACTTTAAATCTTAACATTTCTGTTGCTATATCAGATCTTTTATCATCTCTGTTCATGAGGATGTAGCAAAAGTGAAATAGCAACATCTTCCTTTGTTTTCTTGGGGTGATCTGGGTTTTATTATGGGAGTGGAAATTTGAAAACTCACAGATGACTTAGGTGCCTACTTGACATTTGTACCTTTGGGAATGTTTAGTGTTGGAATCTGATCATTACAAAAATAAATTGTACTTCATTCTATCCAAGCTGTTTCCTCTTTAGGAGTTTGGTTTGTTGGAAAACTCACATGCAGCCTTGTGCAGAGACTCAGGTGGTGAAGTTACTGCCTTATATAAAACTCTTTGTGTAGTTGTTTTATGCATATCTGATAATCCTTCAGTGTGGGCTAAAAGCTTTGCTTTAAAAAGAAACATAGAACATAAATGATCCCTTAAATAAAGCCTGAATCTAGATTTTATTCAGGATCAAGTCATGAATAAGCTACTATTCAGCTCTGGGAAAGAAAGAGCCTCACAGATTGTCTACGCCCTCTTTCCTAAAGCTTGGACACCTAAAATTCCAGCCAAAAAAGTAATTTAGAACTGCAGGTGCACATTTTATTTAATCTCTACAAGTATACTTGCCCTGTATAACTAACAGAAAGATATATTTTGGGTTAAATTCATAAAATCCCATTAATTTTATCTCCCCATGTGATCTGCATTTCTCTATCAGTAAACATGGTAATAACTTAGAGGTGCAGATGAGCAGGTATTTGCACAATGTGATGTTATCCCATATGTGTGAAATCTGTGCTGATAGACTTGTTGCGAGTCCTTTGCATTAATTTTCACGTGCTGAAAATGCAGTTTTGAGTTATTCCCCAACTCTGAAAACCATCATTTCCCAAGTCTTGACAAATATCCTTGTCCTGTGCAAGGTATCCTACAGCATGGTACAAGAGCAGCCTCAGAGAGGGCCGTGCTGGCTCATCCTTTCATTGCACTTTGGGACAAGGAGTTTGCTCTTGCACACCTTCTTGGAGATGACATTCAGAGGAAAAATCTTGCCTACAAATAATGTTATGTTAGAAATTGATCCACTCCTTGAAATTATTGTCATATCACGTTGGCTCAGGCAGCTGATACTTTCAGCTCCTTTTCCTACTAGTTTTTTTTTCCCCTTTTTTTTCTTTTTAAACCTCTCTCTTTCTGCGAGAGGAACTGTCAGTCATGCATTAAATGATTCCCGGTTAGTGGTTTTCCACAGGCAGGATGTTGGCCTCGGAGTCACCAGTTCTGTTCCGAATTCAGCTATTAACTGAACAAGCAGAAACTTGTAATTACATTCATTTTAAGTATAGGTCAAAGTTGTTGTAGAAGAACCAACTATTTGCTTAAGTGTTTAAATATGGGCTTCTCTAGAAGTCTTGACCTCTGTGGATTCTTTGGCTTCATTTCCTCTTCAGTTTCCAGCTTTCGGAGACTCAACTACACATAAGTTACCCACTGTATAGTCAAATATTTTCAGTCAGTTCCCTTACTAAGGGTACAGATGCCATTTTGTCCAGGACTTTCTGTGGTTGGAACAGTGGAAATATAAAACTGTCTCAAGAAAAAGGGCATTGATAAGGGTTAAAGCATTGGCCTCTGCTGCTAGAATCTTTTGAGCAATCAGATAAAAAACCCCCCAAAATGACAATACATGAACAGCTGGGGTATTCCAGTGACTGAGACCATATGTTATCTAATAGTTCCCAGAAAGATTCTGTCATGTAGCTGAAGTGTGGGAGCAAAGAAATTAAGAACAGACTGCACAGACACACAAATACTCAAGAGATGACCTTCTGTGATTTCGTAAACAGAGAAGTAAAAGCATGTTTAGTAAAAACAGAAGGGAAAAGAGAATTGAGGATTTAGACTTCCTTTCAGAGACTTCAAGTGTTCTGTAGTTAGAGAATTTCCCATCAGTCTGTTTCTGTCATGTCAGTGTTTGGTTCCTGTACATGATGAGTCTCATGAGGAGTGGCTGAGGGAGCTGGGGGTGTTTAGCCTGGAGAAGAGGAGGCTCAGGGGGGACCTTGTCCCTGTCCTCAAAACCTGACAGGAGGTTGTAGCCAGGTGGGGGTCAGCCTCCTCTCCCAAAAACCAGTGACAGGACAAGAGGAAACAGCATCAAGCTGCACTAGGGAAGATTTAGACTGGATATTAGGAAAAATTTCTTCACCTGATGGGTTGTAAGCACTGGAAGGGTTTAAAAGCCATGTGGATGTGGCATCTGGGGATGTGGTTCAGTGGTGGACTTGGCAGTGCTGGTTTAGTGGTTGGACTCAGTGATGGTAGATGTTTCCTCCTGCCTAAGTGATTCTATGATTTCTGCTGCCTGAAGAGTGTAATTCACTAAATATGGCTGGGAAAAAAGGCAAAGTTTCAATAATAAGAATCTCACATAGACTATTAAGTTAAAACTTCCAGGAGACATTATTAGTTGCAGGGGTAAGGGTCAGGTCTCTTTGTGGATATATCTTCTCTTGGCTTTCAGCCTAACAGCTTTAGGGGACATTAGCTTGGAACTGAGCAATATAAGCAGAAACAATTCTGGTGCTCCTGCCTGGTGGGAGCTCACAGATGCTTGTAATAAAAATTGTTAAAAATTGTTTCATTAGTTTGCAAAAAGCCGATTTCTTGGAATACTTTACCTTCTTTTGCCAAGAATATTTAATTTCTTTTATGTTCTGTATATGACAAGCACTAGCAGAAGCTACCTCACAATTAATTATGATGATATATAGGACTTAAAATGACCACTCAGCATTTTTCCGTTTGCATGTTGAAAACAAAAGGTAATTGGGTTGAAAACAATATGGTATTTAATGCCCTTAAGTGGCACATTTTTCCAAAAGATAAAGACATACCAACCTTCCAGAATTACATAATAGCACAGACATAAGTAAAACTAATCAGATATGCCACGTGCCCTCATTCTGTAAGTGCAATAGCTCATTTAGCTGTTAGCAAAACCTTGCCTAGTGATGCATCGATAATTAGAAACTGTCACTGTCTGTATGTGAATAACACTTTTTCTCCCTCTTGCTATTTTGATATTTGGGGGAAAAAAAAAATCATCGCATACCACGTTTCATCTGTCCTGGAGTACAAACATAGTTGGACACTTCAAGATGTCTGTGTAGAATTTTTAAAATATTATGAAATGAAGTGTGGAGTTTTTGTGCTTACAATTACAAACATGTATTTTTATCCTGTAGGCAGATGGGAGGGGTTGCTCCTGAGGTAACACATCTGCAAGCAGCCTCCTCCTCTGTGTAGTGTTTAATATAATTAGTTTTCTTGCACTTTGGTAGTGTGTATTTTAGAAACAAAAATTTCCTTGTTTGGAAGGAATATTTGTACTTAAGCCTGCTAAAAGGTCAGTAGAAAGCCATTTGCTGGTGACTCTTTGGCATACAGGCTTCTCTGAGCTCCGAGCTGTTCATCCATTAGCAATGGGCACGGGGAAGTTTTGTCTGTCAGTCACCAGGAATCATTGAACCGCTGCAAGCCTGGGCTGCAAACAGAGTGGGCAATCCTGAGAGAGGACAGTGTTTTAGCATCCTTTTCATTGCAGATCAAGAGTGCCTTTGCAGACCTGTGCTGTTTCAGACCCCACCTTTCACGAGGACACGGCTCCTCTGTTCTCCAGGGTGTGTTTTGTGTGCAGCAGCACTTTGTGCATGGCCCTCGTCACTGGCTCTGTTGCATTTCCACTGAGCATCAAAGGAAGGACAGGACATCCATGTGGACAGATTTAGGGGCAGGCACATTGCATGAGACTACTTTTAGTTCATGCTTAGAAGCTTATCCTGTTCCTTAAACAGTTTTTGTATAAAGGACAGAATCTCGACTAAACTATTACTAAAATAAGCACATTTAATTCAAAGCTACTGTAAGCATTTCAGCAGCTCTGTGACAGTGATACTCAGGTTTTAGTGACCCACCTGTGGTCTTCACTTGAAGTAGGTGGGGGAAATTCCCTTTTCTTTCCGAGAGATGTATAAGTGGACAGTGCATTTTGTGGATGACTCTGAGCCTTGTTTTTCCACTAAAAATGGTGGTGGTGCAGATCTGCTTGTCTGAAGTCTAGACAAGATAACCCAAGTGACAATTAGATAACTCTGGTAAAATTGAGAAAAAACCATTTATCTGTGAGGCATATAAAGCCATCCATGCTGAGGACAATGCAGAGCTCATTTAGGATACCTACATCTATTCAGATTTGTAAACAATAGCCTTTACACAAATATTGTTGACTGTTTCTTCAGTCTGCTCACTGCAGCCATTCCTCTGTGAAGCAGTTCATTTATACCCATATGAACCCTACATTTCTGTACTGCCATGCACTGAAATGTCCTGGGATAATTCCAGAGGCTGGTGGGAAGCTCACAGACAGTCCTCGGTGCAAGTGTGCACGTTACTTAGTGGTAACTTCACATCACTTACGGGTAACACCTTCAGGGAGTAGATTGCACCACTTTCCAAGGGCAGCTCTGGCTCCCTTCTCACTGGTTTACCCTGCAGTTGATGACACCAATTTAGGAAGCTCTCCTTGAGAGACGGCCTCAGTGCTACAGAAGCGCAGATCACCTGAGGTGTATTCCAGCCACTGTTTGGCTGTGAATATCTGGGGACTCTACAAATTTTAGCTGGCACTAAACCAACACTAAAATATGGGTTTATTATGTAAACTATCTATTTTCAATTACTTTTTAATGGAAATCTAAAATACTGAAATAATAGTGTAGGACTTGAGAAATTCCCAGGACAGCACGCTCATCTGCTCCAGATTCCTACTGTCTCCAGGCTGGTGGGGTTTCTTAACTTGATTCAAAGACCAGCTGCCTGAATTAATAGGAAATGTTTTAAAGGTTCATGATGTCATGGACTTACAAGCATACATATAAAAATGAATAATTGGATGACTGTAAGAATATGGACATAACCCTTGGTCTCAGGTGGTTCCTTGACACACAGTGCCAAGACATTCACTCCCACACATGGGCTCTGGAGGGGAAATTTCCTTTTCCTCCTGTTGTATGTAAAATATGACAGAGGATTTTTTAAAAACAGTGCACTTTGTTACTCACAAACCATAAATATTTATGGACTGTGAGAAAATGCACCTGCTACTTATTGCTCCATGTGAAACAAAAGCCCAGGAAAGAAAATGCTATAAACCAAAGGAGATGCTGAAACATATTTTATCAATTACTGATACCTACTAGAGGCTAAAATGAGCTTTTTCAGAGACAAGATGAACAAAAGATAGCAGCAAAGTTAAACCATCTAACTGAAGACCCTGGCTCCAAATGCTCTACTTAGTAGAAGCCATAAACAATAACTACAGAACTATCAGAAATAGAGGATGGTTGAGCAGATTGGAAAAGTAAACTCTTCTCAGTGCATTTTCAGAGATGATTATGGGTAATCTATGTAGACAGACCTCCTTGAGGAGCCCTCTTATTGCAAGGGTGAGGGATTTTCTGATCTGTCTCACATGAATTGGCACATGACTGTGCACAGCTTGGTACATTTATCTGAGAGACCTCTTGCTTTAGATTGCCTGTGTCTACATTGCATTCAGTGTGCAAACATTGGAATTAAATTTGGATTTTGGAGCCATGGAGCCTCACTGGCATGTAAAATATTCCAGACTGCAAAAGCACATCTGGGAACTTGGAGAAAAACCCTTTTTGAATGCTGAACTTGTGCTGTCTTTGCTACATGATTCTCAATACATAAAGTGGCTTTTTGAAGCATTTTGGAGAAAATGTGCTTGTTTTTATTAATGAAATGCCTACACTAAGAATTCATAATGTTTACTGGGATGAAAATTGCTAGGTAAAATTAAGCTACAATGTTGTAGTAAGATACCTTCTCAGGAGTTTCATAAAAGAAACCCTTTTTCCTCGCAGATGTTAATATGACCCATAGGTCAGGGGGAGCTGCTTGCTGTCTCTTAAGGTGGACACAGTAATTTCCTACCCANGGATATGCATTTTCTTCCCCGCGGTTTTTTTTTTTTTTTTTTTTTTTTTTTTTTAATCTTGCTGTTTTTAGTAGATGTGAATAGGCCTGCTTATGTGGTGAAAGCAGGAGATAATCCTGTGTCTTACAGCAGGAACATGAATGGTTGCAGCATTTCGAAATCCGTTATGCAGTCAGGGAGCAGCAGGATGCTGTGATGACACTTCCCATTGCCAAGAGCACCTATAAACTGCTTGGAAAACTTGTTTGGGTTTTTGTCTCGGCTTTTAAATGTTTGCAATGGCATCCAACAGCCTTACAGTAACACTGGGCTTCTGAAACGGCCAACTCCAGTCCAGGAATTGTCTCTTATGAGCATGTGAGCCTGTATTCCCATGGGGAATCTTGGAATTCCTGCCTTGGGGGTGAAGCTTCCCCACAGTGACAGAGCTCTGAGCTCTGACGTCAGCCTGAGGATTTTATCAGCAAGTCTGGTAAAGCTGGAGTTGGCTCATTGCTCCTGCTGAGCACACTGTGGTAAGGTCTGATCAGACCTTGGTAAAAATTAGTGATGCTGGCAAAATTAGCTGCTGGGCCCTGAAAAATACTAATTGAGTAGTCTTCTAATAGTACATTGTAATTCAGCTTAAAGAGCTTAATCAGAATCTATTACATGCTGCTAAAGTGGCTCAATAATGGAAGGCTGATTCATAACCATCATAATCACTTCATTGCACTTTTAGGTTAGATCTGTTTTTCTTCTTGCTTTAGTGCCCAATAGAGTCCTCATAGCCAGAAAAATCTGTGAATTAAATGTTTGCAATATTAAAATTTGGGATTGTACCTCTGAAATAATGAAATAGTAAAAGGTTTAATTGCAGGGCAGTACACTTTAGGTTTTACTGCTTTTCTTGCATTTGTGGTGTAAAAAGAGATTCTGACCAGTGTACAGAAATTTATTTTTACGTATCTTCTATCATCTTGCAAAATCCTCAAGTTGAATTTTTTGGAGAGGAACCATCTCATTTTTGAGAATGTTTTGCATGGAACTCTGTTTCTGGAACTATTGTGTATCCATGCTCAAATAACTGATCTGAAATGTGTGGTGTATGATAGCAAAGTTGGTCCATTCCTGTAGTCTTTGGTCAGGTTTCACAAGTTCTGGCTCAGTAGCAGTGTCCAAAAGTGCAGACAAAAGACACAGTCTCTGAGGGGACTCAGCTGGTGACCATCAGCCTTGTTCTTCAGGGAAGGCAGAGCTGGCTGATCAGCAGAGCTGAGTTCAGAGCTTTAGGTGTGCCACTGATTGTCTCACTGATCTCTGTCTCCGTTTATCTATCTGTTTGATGGCAATAAAGTCACTTCAGCTTTCCTCCAGGACAAATCCTGTGTGTGACTTCATAAAAAGGACTCTGAATGTGTGCAGTGCTATGTAAGTGAAGTAACCTGCTATGGTAATATATTGGGATGGAGTGGATTAATTTAATTAATCAGTCTTTATTTAAATCATGGCTTTAAAGTAGCCTCTATTTGAATAATTGATTTAAATTTTGCTTTGCGTGTTACTGTCTCATGATTTATCTAAAGAAATATTGATTTCTAGTTGTTAGTAAACATTGATTTTTCAATGAGATACACAGTGAATTAAACTGATTATTTCTGTTTAGGCGGGGAAGGTTTTGAGTGCTTTTTGTGTTTGCTTGTGGGGTTTTTTTAAAACCTTTGAAGGTGTCACTCTTGTGGAATGATTTGCTTATATTTGTTTAAAGGAAAAAAAACTCCAGGCAAACGTGTTCTGGAGAGAATAAGAAGTAGCTTAATTAGGATGCTTACTTCCTTTTTCAAAATAAAGGCAAGGATTACGTTCCAGTGGTTAACTTGAGGTTGAAGGAAGCATTTTTAGAAGAGGTACCTGGGAAAGCACAACAGAGAGTCGTGTTTTGGAAGGGAAGAAACAAAGACATTTTATATATCAGTGTTGTGGTGGCATGCATGAAGCATTGGGAAAAAACCAAGAAGGAAGAGTAGGTGCAAGTGTGGGAAACAGAAGAAGAAAAGGAAAGTGTAGAAAAATTAATTAAGAGGGGATTTGAACTACACCTTGAAAGAGTCAAAACCTTGAGTTTAATGAAGAAAGTAATGGTTAACTTTATGCAACTTTTCTTTTAATGGGAGACTATTAAACGTCATGGCCAGTGGCCAATTGCAATGGTCAGTGCAGGTAAGGAGGGTAATTATTTTAGCAGCTCTATTTTAGATGTATTGGAACGTTGGGAATAAGACCTTAAACAGGAATTTGCTGTAAGTGATGCATGCCTTGGACAAGTATTGTAGTGGAAGGATTGGAGAGGACAGAGTGCATATTGGAGATATCACAGAGAAGTGCAGTGACAGTTCGAGCTGTGATCAAGGGGTGGAGAAAAGAGTTGAATGGGCCATGAAATTTGAAATCTCGAGAATCAAGAAAGACAGCGCTATTGTCAGCAGCAGTGGCAAGGAGGGGAGAATTGGAAGAGAAGATAAGAAGTTCAATTTTCAGGAGGCTGGCTTTGACATCAAAATTGTGTGTTTGAGAAGCAGGCAGAGAAGGGAGATAGCCTGCAACGCAGGGGAAATGAAAGATGCCAGTGAAGATTGGTGATTCATCAGTGTCAGAACGGTGCTGGGAGCTGAGGGCAGGTGAACCTGCTGAGAAGGGAGTAGGGAGGAGGAGCAGGGGCTGAGATTTTCCACTGGAGATCAGTGAGAGCAAAAGGAAGAAAAAGGAAACGTTGATGTGTCAACTCCTACAGTGGTCAACTAAGGTAGGAAAGAGGAGGCGTTGCATTGCTCAGCCACAAATCCAACACAGAAGTGGGAACCTTACTGATTTCCATTTTAGAATGTCTTGTAAACACATTTTAACAGGACCAGCTCTTAACATGCATGGAGATAATTTGATTAGAGGCCTTTGAGAGAAATGTACATGTATTATCTTTAATTTATGGAGCAAGTACATCTTACAGAGTATTTACATGATCACTTCCCCCTAAGTCTTAGATACCTTATGGCAGGACTTCTGAACACATCCAGTAAATCCATAATACCTTCTGAGATACTAAATATTATTTTTAGTTTAAACATTGGGAGAGAAATCATTTTTAAAGCTTATTAAAATGTTATATGAATATTTTTCAAATATAATTCATATTATCACTGGTGCATAACTTTTCAAATGAATAATTCACGGCCACGAGTAGTCACTTTTGATAATCTATAGTGGTGTGTTATGTTGGTTCTGCTGAGAGATTAACACTCATGGCCTAAGGAGTAAAACCAGAGAATCTAATCCATTTGTTTGCCTATTCACAGTGGCAGATATTTTCTTAAATTAAAACCGATTAGTTTGAATTCTGAATCTTAAAATTAAATCTCTTTTAGCTCATTTTAGACTTTCATAAAACGGGATTTTGATATATAGCATGTTGCAGGCAAAGAAGTATGGGGACTATTGATTTTCAGCACAGTTTTCCCATCACAGACACTGAAGAATGTTTCTAAGAAAAATTTATAGGATATTAAGCAGAGAAATGGTTTCAAAAGGCTATTGGAAGATCCAGGAAATAGGATAGACCACCCTTAATAATTGAGTGTTATAAATTTTCTGAAAAGTAGCTGAATTTGAAATGGTTTTCCATCACCCATTATGATGGCATATCTAATACAAAAATAAGCAAAAATGTAAATGCTGTTTTAGTAATACTAGTTCGACCCCATCTACATCCTGTAGGTAAAAGTATGCATTTAATTATAAATAGTGATGTCAGAGAAGTTAAGGTTTACCAGAGAAACACTGAGATGTATGGAAATTATATACTTTATGTCTGACTCCTTCCATTTATGGTCAATTAAGTTTGAACTTCTGTAACAGAAGTGTTAGTGATGTGCATGATTGCTTTTTTTGTGGGTTTCTCTCTGGAAGCAGTGGGGCAGCCACTGGTGCTGTGTCCTGGCAGTCTCTCAGAGTTGGTTTGTATGGGAGGGAATGCAGCTCTTGCAGGACTTTGGGTAAAATGCCAGGATTGTACTTAGGGATTAGAGTCTGCTCATATTAATAAATCATTCAAAATGTAGGGCGTCGTTGTTGGGTTTTTTGATTTTCAAGTAAATGCTGTGGTTTAATTACAGTAAAGTATTTCTTAAAGGAGCAAATTTTATTATGTAAGTTATTACTTTAATAAGCAATGAATAGGCAATTAAATACCTTGAATCTGTTTTCTGAACCAGAGTTGGCATTCAATGTATACTTGAAAACAACGAATCAGATACTGTTTGCAAGTTTTCCTTAAAGAACCAAAGCTAAAGTTTCTACAAACTGAATCAGAGGGATCATGAGAATTACCAGTGGATTTTGACATTGTCCTGCCTCTGCAACACTGCCTCCCAACACGGTATGATTTTGGGATACAGTCCCTGATTGCAGGCTGAAAGAGAAAACTTCCATTTAAAAAAAAAAAAAGGAACAAAAACCAAAAGCCCCCAGTATTATTTGTGAGTCTGGTGTAATGTGGCTAAATCAGAAGTAAATGTATAATTAACCTTTTTTTCATGATAAATTAACATTAATTTTCTCAGGATTAGTGGGAAATAGCATAATATAGGACAGGTTTAGCATTCAGGGTAAGTGTCACATGGGACCTTTAACACTCTTACAGGATTAGTGCAGCCAGTGATTCATGCTGTTACCATGCACACAGAAATCGTGTGCAGCTTCTGGCCATCAAAGAGGCTTTCCTAATTATCAGCTTTTACAAGTGAGCATAGAAAGATTAGAATATAAATATGAGGAAGATGGCTTCAGAGTTCTTGAGGGAACAAGATAAAATACACTCTCTCCCCAGTGAGTAGCTCAATTTTTGAAGGAAATTTTGCAGTATTGTTCGAGAATGCATCATTAGGAAGATAATTAATGAAAAGGTCTGTTGTTAGGGTCTGACTGAGTGTGGTGTCTGTATGTTCGTCCCTCTTTTTTCTTTCACAAGGGCATTTCTTCCGTGTCTTATTAATCTGAGCATTCTTTATGCAAGGAAAATGATGAATAATTTTTGAAGACTGGGAAAGAACAGTTGAACTTGAAAAGCACTGTTTGAAAGTGTACAGCTTTGATGATATTGAGAAACAGGCCAGCTCTGTTTAGGTACTCAAATACAGGCTCAGTGCTTAATTTTTGGAATCCAAGAACCCAGAAGCAGAATTCTTTTTCATAAACACTTGTATCAAAATAGGAAGTGAAAACACAGATGCTTTAGAAGCACCATTCTGGTAAGTCCTGTTAGTGGCCAGAAACTCCTCCCCTAGCTGTGATCTGTGTTTCTCTGCAGTCTGGCCCAGAAAGCTGGGGTTCAAAAGTTAAGGACAGATGTAATTTCCCTGCCTGATGCTGCTCCCCAGAGGGTGCCCCAGACAGTCACTAGGGCTCACCAGAGGTGATGTGCTGAAACTTTATGTAGTGTGAACACAAACGTGGATCTGAGGCCACAGAGAGAAATTTTTCCAGCAGCTCATTCCTTCTTTTCTTGTCTTCATTGTTTATTGTACATGCAATAACTTACTGCCCATAATACACCAGCTCTGCTCAGCTGGGGCTCCTTTGCCCCTCCTTTGCTAAGTATCAGCCCATGCAGGAGGTAACGAGGAACCACCTGAGGAAGAAAACATGCCTACAGCCAACACACTATTAATATATCAAATACAACATTTCACAGCCTGGTGAGCTCTGCTTCATAACTCAGAGAGAAAAAACAGTGGGGTTCATGACTTCTCAGTGAATATGAGATTGCAGATAGTTTGGGCTATTAATCCATGTCAGGCACCAGTCATCTGCATGCTCCTGGCCAAACTCTATTTTGCACACAGAGGTATTGTTCATATAGATTTCAAGAGTTTAACAGATTAGTCTGGGTTTTGTGGAAGTCCTAAAAGTTTAGATGCTACTGTGTGGACTGCCATATGTCCATAAATCTCAGACATCTGGCAGCCCAGCTGGAACTGGTGTGCACATGAGAGACCAGACCCCGGGAAGTGCTGGATTCCCTCCTCCACATGTGCTGCACAGCTGAGTGGTGCATGGAAATCCCCTGAGCTGCTGGGCTGGTTCACTGCACATGGACACGGGTACCTGCAGTTTGTCTTTGTGGGTTTTTTCTTTCTCTAGACCCTGATATCTTGTGCTGGACAGCCTGGGTGAATTTAAATGAAAAACGTAAAAGTATTTGTTCTATGTAGTCTGTCTGGGGACTCAGGCCTTTGGAGGCAATGGCCTGGGTATATAGGGCTGGATTCTGCTATTATGGATTGTAAATTCAGAGCACCTTTTGGATCTCAGTGCAGCTTTTGTAGATTTGCATCTTAGAAGCAGGGATCAGCATGGGAACTGTTCAATGGGACTTCTTTTTCCTTTTTTCTTTGCTAGCCTAATATTCATATTTACCAAGGAAAGCAAGAAGGCTGAACTTGAATGGGGTGTGTGTGTGTTAAAAACGAGCCTTTTAGTGCTTATTGTATATTGGAGAAATTGTTCAAGAACAATTTATGCACAGATTGTCTGTGCAGTGCTTTCAGTGACAGTTTCGTCCTGGGTTATCAGCTGTTTTAAGTGCCAGTTGCACAAAGGCACATTTAACTTGTGCACTCAGTTTGCTTTATAGTCAGATTTTGCATTCATGAGCAGATACAATTTGCTTATTGTTTGGAACAGTTCCTTTCCTTTTATGTAAATTCTTTGTCTTTTCTTAGACTTTCATACCTCTGTTACATGTCAAGCAGGAGTCTGATCACTGGACAGATCAGATGTCTATATGGGAAATAGAAATTGAGTGTAGGAAGGGCCAGCTGAGCTTCATTGTCTTTTAAATTACGAAGTTAGATGGAAACTCAACGGTGTTTAGAATGGATGGATAGAGAAAGGCTGTATAGATTCACAACTTTATAGGCAGTTTCTTTCTGAACCCTGCCCAGGTAAAAACCTACATATAAATATGAATCCTGGTAATATGAGGATGTTTCAGATGAAACCCAAATTGTTGAATGAGGTTCTGTGTGTAATTATCTGAAAACCCTACACATGAAGTTCAGCATAGTGTATATGGATGTATAGGGTAAAGGTCTTCATTTCCATCTTTGAGTGCCAGGGAGATGGTTTTGTGTTGTAATTAAGTCTTCATAATATCAAGGAGAAATTGCTGTGCTCCAATCTGAAAATTCATTGTGCAGCTAAATGCTCCTCTTTGCATAGAAACTGTTCTTAATTAATAATCTGCTTGATGGATTATTAGTGCCAGCCTGGATTGGCATCTGCACTTTGGACATGATGTACCTGATTGTACTAACAAGTTATAACAACATGTATCAACTATTGTAATTATCATGTTGCCACTGTTTTCTGCAGATGTAAAGATACATAATTCAAGCTGACAAGCCCAAAGATTTTATTGGAATGACCTATGATACCCTAAGTTCTCATTAATATACAGCCAAATGCACAATATCAATTAAGTATAAGATACAATCTCAGGCCTTCTTAACATTAGCAGCAGTTAAAATTAGTATTGCAGCAGAAGTTCTTGTAATTTTATTTTCCTGACATGTTGAAATGAAGAACTTTAAGGTATAAAAGATTTCTTAAAAATGTGTGGTTTTGAATAGTCGGTTCTTTTTTGTGTTTTCGATTCTGACATTAGTATGTAGTAGGAGTAAATAGCATTTAAAATGAAGCCATTGTTTATTCACAAATCAAATAAGCTACCGACAGCTGCCCTAGTGGCTTCCTCATTCACTTAAATTAATGCCTAAGGCCTTGGGGTGAATAGTCTTCTGGGGAGAATGTGGGCATTTATTTTCGATTTCCATTCAATGTTGGGTCTTTTAATGCCAAATCCTATTTAATGTGCACATGTTATGTTGAACTGTGTGCAAATTTATTCTATGGACAACTTGACAGAATTCATACTATTAAAGTCACATACAATTTGTACTCAAAAAATAAGGTCTTTTCTTTTGAACAAGCAGCATACAATTCTGTCTTTATTTTAGTTTAAGATCTGCATAGGACTGAGAATAAGTCCTGCGCAATAGTAGGTACTTTTTAACTAAGCTTGAGGTTTGATGTTTTGGATTTCTTCCAAGCCCTGTCCATTTAATCAGGATTTTCCTGTGCCCTCAAGTGTTGAGACAGTGCTGTGATGGATACAGTTCAAGAACTTGAGGGGGAGGGTAGTTTTGCTAGGTTCAAGTAGCCTCTTAAATTTTTTTAAAAAAACTTTTCCCCCTAGTTGGAAACTGCATAAATGTGTTTGGACACTAGCATTATGTCAGGGTAGCAAAATTAATTAGGCCCTATGTCCACATAAGGACTTACACCCTGTGACAAAAAGAAGATGAGAGGATGTAGGAGTGCTAATGATTCTCCAACCTAGTGGTCAGCCTTCTCCTGGGGAAGCGGAGTACGGTTCCAGTTCTGCTCCAACGATTGCTTTTGCATTTACCAGAAATAATTGAATCGGATGACTGTCACCGTCTCATTTGCTGTTCCTGAGCCGTGTTAAAATGACCACATTGTAACAGTGCACAGTTTATTAGGCAAGTTCAAATAAATTCCAGTAGACTTTAAGCTTCTTAGGTCTGAGAGAGAGAACATTTTCGTTGTGGATCTTGAGGGACGTTGTTATCAACTCAATGGAAAGCTGCTTTGCCCATTAGCAGTGAGGCTGTGGGCAAGTGCAGAGACTGAGCTTGGAAAGCAGTTTAGCAACACGAGGGAGGCAATCTGGCCATGACCAAAAGGCCAAGGTCTAACCCCAAACACTGGAATACTTTGGAACTGTAAATAAAGTGCTTATGGACTTTGTGTGTCTCTTTAGTAGCAGCTGAGCAGGGGTCTGGAACTTGGTAATCCTGGGTTAAGTGATTCGTTTCCAGCACAGATGTGTTTGAAAGATTGCTGGAAAACTGGTTCTAGGTGGCTGCTGGGAGAGAACTGCATTTAAAGTTGAGAAACCAAGGGCTAAAAGTTTGACCTGACAGTGCCTCAAAGGGGATGTAATTTTCGTTCTTTGCGTTTGTAACTTTTACCAGCTTTTGTTTACGAACTCCCTCTAGGCCTAGATTTGACACAAATTTTTAAGTGTTAATCTCTAAAAGATTACACCTCTTTTGGCAGCTCTTTTGCTCCTTTGCACTTTCTTCTGTCTGTATTCTCAGATTTACATACCCACCCCCGAACTGGAAGGTGAAGTGTCCTTCTTGGATTATTTCTCTGCCTTCACACTTTTACCTTTTCCTCAGTCCTTCTGGACTGGGTAAAGATCACAATCCCTCTACTGATTAATGTTCAATCTTGCTTTATTTTGTGGAGTTGGAAAGGAGGGGTCCCAGCCACTGCAGACTCCTCGGGCTCCAATTCTGCAGTGATTTTTTCCTTAAAAAAAATGAAGTTGGTGCTAGCCTGTGCTTCAGTTCCCAGATTCCCCAGTTTACAGCAGCATGAAAATGGCATGAATTCTGAAAGCTTTGCAGCAGCCCTGCATAGTTCTTAATAGCATCCATGTTGTGACAGGAGTGTTGCCAATTTTAGGGGTTTTTTCCACCTTAAAAGCTGTAAGCAGCAGCTGAGAGGTAGTTGTGTTCTTTCTTCAGTTATTTTTTGGGTTGGGGTTTTGATTTGTGTCAAACACCTCCACCCCAGCAGCTTCAGCAAGGCAATTCTGCATTTGCTTTACCTGCACTTTGCTTTTCGGAGCTTATCGTTGTAACTGTAGGGGCTGGGAAAGAGTGGACAAATTTGTCAAGCCTGTGTTTGTGAAGATGTGTGTTTCAGTTCCTCTCGAGGTACTCAGAACAAAGTGATTTTCAGAGTTGCCATATTTCCCTGGCTACCACTAACTCAAGATGAGCTTGGTTTGTTGAATATCTGTAGAAAAAACATTGCTTTTATTGAGAAGTGTGACAGGAGGTAACCTGGTATACCATTTTGCTCTCAATGTGCTTTTTATTTTCATAAAAGTTTATATTCTGAAAGAATTAATGGTTGCAATTACTCTCTTGCAAAAGAGAGCTTCCAGCTCAGCCTGTAGTAGCAGAATTATCTGTGCTTGCTGGGATAGTCATTGTTCTTGCATGATTTTTTAATATTGTTACGGTGTCCAGAGAAACGGGTGGTATATAGTAAAATTTTGTACTTATAAAAAAGGAGAAGAAAAAATGGTGTGATTTGAAAACCTCTTACAGCTATCTTTTGTAAATCATATTTTCATACTCAGCATGGTACATGTACAAAAAAATCATGTAATATTTTTAGATATCTTGTAGGCAGTGCTTCTGCATGTTACATGAATACTTTTCTGCATGACCCAAATTTTGTGATCCATCACTTGTTCATAGCCATTTGTTTCTGTGGTAGGTCAGTGTATGTTTACACATTCACTGCTTTCATTGCCTCTCCTCTGTTACTCCATCCAGAAACTTCATTCTTCAAAGTTTCTCTTCTTTGTAAATGCATTTAACGCCATCCTTTTCCATTCTTGCAAGTTGCTTTGTCAGGAGTACAGAATTCCAGAGCATGGATGCAGAAGGAGTTAATTTAACAGGGTCAATTAGTAACATTTTGCTCCTTGCTGAGAGTGTTTACCACTGGAGACACTTCTTGGATGTTTCCTTTAAGAGCTGTGCCCTGCTGTCTGCATTTGCCTCTGCACATGCCCTTGTCAGGGGTGGAAATATCTCCCTCCTGGATGGAAATCTCTTATGTCATATCTCAGCCACAAATGGTTTTGTCCACCAGCCTTCTGGTAGTTAAAGGTGATCTTTCTCTCCTCTGGAGGACAGAGCTGTTCCCTTCAAGTTTGCCTGCTAGAAATATTTCCCATCTTAGATTAAACAATTGGAGTATTAAATGGCCTTTTATGGAACAGTGAGAAAACAGAAAATACAAGTCCATGACATATCACTGTTTTTACTGATAAAATCTGGAGAATTATTCTTGGCTTGGGTGAGAATCAGTCAAAACTCCAGGGCCTCAGTCAAACAAAGCACCTGTAGGTCGAGTTCCAGCCCCGCTGCTTCGACCTCTTGGGAGTCCACATACTTTGGTTCTGTACATGAGAAAAGGAAATTACTTATAGCTGTACATCTCAAATGAGAAGAATATTTATTTGCATTTAAAAGGTGTTGTCAGAGTGTGGAAACACCAGGTTCCACTGGAGCTGGTCTCAGTGTCAGACCTGTAGCACCTCTGGAAGGCAGAGTCCCTTTGTGACACCCACTCCAGTCCTGAGTATGCGTGAGTAAGGTGACACCAGATGGTCCTTCAAGGTCACTTCCAAATCGGGCTGTTCTGTTATCCCAGCTGAATTCCGGAAGGAATTTACGCAAACTTACCTGTTCCTTGGCAGTGCACTAATTGTTCTCTGGGCTACAGAGGGATAGAATCCAGCTCTGTTTGGCCCTTGGCCACCTGCCCCCCGGCAAGGTGGCCTCTGTGCACGTGGGAGGGATGCTCTACCTCTCACATGCTGCTCATGTGTTCTGGAGCCAAACCCAGCACATCGTGATAAAGATCTTTATCAGCTCATTATAGCTGCTGAAATCTGGAATCTCAGAATGGACAGTACTACAAAAGGAATAAGAAATTTGCATTAGCTCTTATCCCAACTACCCTCTCATTTGCATGCACAAGTGATAAATTCAATTTATTCTCTTGCCTGGGATATTGATTTTCTTTTTAAATTCCTCTTTCAGGATACATATCAGATCATATTCATTGCTCTTATATGCACCTGTTTAAACACAACGCTAAGGACCCTTAGGCTTGATACAGAGAAAACAAATCCTTTGTGAATTTTTAATTAACCTGTCTATATGATTTGAACTGAATAAACAAAATTTACTGCATATATTTCGATTAACTGGCCTTTTGTATTCTCACAGATCTAAGCAGAACCTTTCTGCGAGAAGACTCAATTAGCATTTCGATCTCTGTTTCACTTGAACAGTTCAAGCGTGTTTTTAAGAATGTCATCTTTTGTCTGCAGATAAACATAGAATTAAAAATCTATCCTGATATGTCAACTAAATTAAAATTGGACAGATTGCCCTCACCCATCAGACTTCACCTGCAGAGTATCTTTTCTGCTTGCAGCCTGAGAAGTTCAGCTCCACCGTGGCTGTGTGTGGCACCTCATTCTAGAAATACCCCAAGGAAACGGGCTTGTGGGTCCTTGGGTGCATGGAGACAGTCCAAATTAGGATGCCACACCAGAGGAAGATGGGAGTGTATGTTACACTACCCTTATAGAGGAGCAGTCCCTTTCAATCCATTTTTTGTTGTTTTTGTTCCCATTCTGAGGACATTGACACAAAAGAAGCCTCTAAACTGATGAAAGCCCATAGGGATTGTTGCTGGGAGCACCTTTTCATCAGGTAAAACGGGCTGGTACAGATCCATGCAGCACTAAATGGAAATGAAAGTATGAATTTGTGTAAGCACAAACGGTGTGTGCTGCTGTTTTAAACAGTGCTCTCCAAGACACAGTTCCTCTTCCATCGGAGTGCAACACCTCATTCACTCAAGCGTAAATGTTTTGTAATGGCAATGTCATTCATTGCAGTGTTCCTGTGTACACATGTAAACAGATCAATTCATTTTGGGGTTTTATTAGTCTTGTTTTCTCTGACGCGTTACAATTTAAAAGCAATAATTAAGCAAATATGTTGCACTGTGTTATGCTAATAGTCTTAATACCCAAGTTCCCTTTTCAGATAAAATAGTGATAAATATGGTGGCAGTACAATGAACACCAGTTGTTTCTCCTACGGAAAAATATGAATCCAGCAACATTCATTGACTTAGGTTAGCCTTTGGGGCTACAAATAAACATCCCACATCTACTTCAAATGTAGGCAAAATTCAGTTGACTAATTCTGCAGGCAGTTTATAAACATACTTTGATAGGTGTGTCCTTCTAAATCCTGTATCAAATCAAATGTGTGTCACACAGCATGACCTAACATAGCTCAGAGCAAACTCGCACATGCAGAACTCACATATGCATTTGCAAAAGAAAAGCAGTGTCTTTGTTTGTACCTTGTCTTTTCATCTTTACCATAACGCTAAAGATGTTTACACTTGCAGTCCAAAGCACTTCACCAATGCTGTTCGGAATCAAAGAGCTTTTGACCTTTCAAAAAAAAAGCAACCTCCTGAGGTTTGCTTGTTTGTTAGTTTTGGGGGCTTTTGAATTCCGTGTGAAGTGCACGTAGGCACAGATGAATAAAGGTTAAATCTTGAGGCCTTTTACCAATTCAGAGTTCCCAGTACCCTTGAACGCCTTTAGAAGATGATTTTTGGAGTAAAAATTTCTTGAGTAAACAGAGACCTACGTTTTGGTAGACCTCTGAAAACAAAGACTCTTTTGTCTGTGAAGCGTGTTTCAAATGCCACATCACTAAAACTCCTGCTGTTGTCCTTTGGGCTCTTACAGCCAGCCCCTTGCCTGGAGTGCCGTTATCACGATGAGGATCTGTAAAGCAGCACTTTGGCTTTCTTTGGCCCAGGAGAGGCTGTTGTTGTGCTAATAGCTCTAGAACCGTGTCTGAGACTTCCAAACTCCTTGGCTGGTGTTAAGCTGCTTTGCTTTTGTGAGCATCCCTTTTTGTGCAGGGTAGAACATCACTGTGAGCATCCCTGTGGAGTTACTGGTTCCTGTGGCTGTCTGTATCCAACCCACAGCTGTAAAACCTGCAGCCACTCTGCTGTGTAAACAGTGCGGCAGAGTGATTTCAGAACACTTCAGTTTATAACCTTCTTTGAAAACCAACTCCCTTAATGATACTTAAACATGGGTTCCAGATGTGACAGTTAAATATACCCACCCCTTGGGAAATTAGCAGCGTTGTTTTATTTTTTTTTTCTTTATTCATTACTAAGTGCCCTCTGCCATTTTTCACACTCTCCCTCCAATTGTCTCTCAGTTTCCCTGTGTACTCCGCATGACAGCAGAGACTGCTGTGCTTTGGTACCGACTTTCTCACCAGGGAATGGAGGAGCAGCATTAGCAGCTCACTCGCTGTAGCAGCGGAACAATGTAAAGTCTCACTGCACTTAATCCTGGTTACAGAATGGTACTGGACAGCAGTGTGGTGAGTCTCACATTCCACTGGGTACCTACTGTGTGTCTGTGTGGGTGTCTCCAAATGTTGATGAATTATGCACAACATGAACATGATCTGTTAAGTGCCATTTTGGTGAAAAAGTGCAATTTTGGCCAGTAAACTTCTGGGGGTTGGTTGTTTATTTGTTTTTTCATTCCAAGCATGGCTTAACCGAACAATCTTAAAAGAAAAAAAAACCGCAGCTCTCTAGCCATGAGTTTTGATCATGGGTGGAGATATCTTAGGTCAGCCAGAAAGTGGTTTCCCTTACTTTTCAGAGTAGGTTTGTTTGAAAGACTATTCTTGAAAGTAACATATCATTCCAAGCTGGAATAATGAAGAGCATGCAAAGAGAGTTTTTAAATAGTATTGCCATAGAGGAATATTAGTGACAAATAGGAATCTGATTAGCTTCTTATGAACTGTTACAGGATCCAAAGACACTGAAATAATTTCCCCAGATGCTAATGAATGTTACATATCTTTATTCTGTTGAGGCCATGTTTCACTTAGCATGCACTCCGTACTCTCTGTCTCTGGTTGATTGGGGTCCTGGCTGTTCCCAGGGTGCTGAAGCTAATAATTAAAGACCCACAGAGAAGACCTGATGCCACCAGACCTCTTGGCAGGGCGTTGCCTGTCTCTGTGTTTAACTGGTTGCTACAATTTGGCTTCACACCCCTTGCCTGCAGATACCCTGCACCCAGCCCCTTTCTCCCTGGAGTTCTCTCACTACAGGGCACACCTGGAAGGAGGGCACCTTATTGAAGGTCTATTCTACTCCAATATTTCATCTGTTTTTTCTGAAGCAGTCCTGGATTACCTATCATTGCCATTTCTTCTGTGCAGTGCAGCACAAAGCTGAATCTCATCAATCTCTCTTTGCTTTATTCTTTCATCTTTCTGAATCTGTACTTCAGGGAAGCACATTTTAATAATTAAAAATATCACCATGTTTATCAAATTAAAGCAGACAGTGACCTGGCCATCTATTAACATTCATAATAGCCTTAGGACTCAACTTAGACAAATTCCTGTTACCTGCTTAGTAAATTAAGATCCTGTAACAGAATTCATCGTTCATGGTTGTTATTGACACGTGCCTTTCTGCTTCCAAAGAGAACATGTTAAAATAGTAACTAATTAAAAACAGTAGGCATAAGAGTATCATAAATCTGTGTATGACTGAATGCCTACTGCTCCATACCACTCTGAAATTTCTAAATGTACGGTGGCTTAAAGACAGTATATGTACTTTTTTTAAAACTATACAACGGTCATTGATTTATAACCCATTTAGAATGATAGCTCTTACAGCAAAGTAGGCTTAAAAGTAGTCTTTGTCATGCTGTGTAAAGTTGTGTATTAGCTTATGGTTTATGGATCATTGTTTCACCACTGGCAAGTGTGCAGCCTTTTCAAGTTTGTTTCCTCAAAAACTGTCATGGCCATTTTAAGAAGAAAAGACTTAAATGGGGTAGGAGTTCATTTAAACTGTCCACATTTGAAAAAAATTAACCTTGGCTTCCTCTGAAAATATTACTGGGAAGTCTGTCAGACTGGGGACAGGGCTTTGACTGATGAGTTACTAACAGGATGAAAATATAAGTTTCAAACTTACTTCAGACATCATTCAGGACTGGTTGGAATTTCTCTAAAATGCATGAAAGTGTTTTCTTAACAATGCATAAAGTTACCTTAAAAGCTTTATTAGAATTTGGATTTGGGGAACCACAAAAAAATCATTCTTCTAATATTTGGGACATTATTTTAAGGCTTGGGACAATGCCTAAGTCTGTTTATTTGCAATGTTGACTAAGACCTTAGGATAAATCACATTTTTATATGGTGTTATGATTTTGTTCTTTTATATTGTACTATCCCTAAGCTGCCTCCTCTGCCTACAAAATCTTCATTTTTATCCTCTAAACTCTTGTGCCTTGTCTTGCTTGTCATTTTTCGTTTGTATCTCCAAGGCACAAAATTTACCCAGCTGTATGTTTATTAAAAATCCATGGTAAAAAAGGGGACTTGTGTGTATAGTTATATTAGCAAAAAGAAGGGGTTTCTTCATAGAAGATTCATGAAGGTTTTTCATTCCTTTTCTAATTGATACAGATGTTACATAATCAGACAAAGCCTTGTAACTCATGCTTGTCACTTTCCAAGCTAAAACTGGTTGGAGTATAGAAGAATGGTGTGAATTTTTAAAGGAAAACTTAAGATATTAAAATAAAAATTTGAGAAATTCTTAGCAAAATAAAGAAAATCATTCAAATACATTACATAATTTTAACTTACCCTAATGACCTGTAATTTCCTTTTTTCTGACATGTGGCCCCATTACATGAATCACATTGACACTGTCATGATGAATTACATTCATTAGAAGGGGGCTTCTGTTATTCCAGTTAGTTTACAATTTAGTGTTCATGTTCTATATCTAGTGATAGTGCTTCACCAAAAAAAATAGAATTTTATGGGTTTTTTTGTTTTCCCTTTTGGCTGAGCTAAACCAGCTTTTGTTAAGAGTTGGCATTAATATACTGTATTGTTTCAACAGCTAAATGGAGCCATTCTTGAATAAGACATACAACAGTGCATACTACGAAATGTTCAAAATATATCAAATAGTACTAGATCAAGAACTAGGGATTTTTTATTGTCTGTTGCTTATATTCAGCTATTGTATTGCAAACTGATTTGAATAAATGTTTCTTTCGTACTTTCTGTGGGCCAGGTACATAAACTCAAGTTGATTTTTTGGCCATTTGTTTTTAGCAAGTCCATAAAGCTTGGTAGGGCTGTCCCAGTGAGTGATACGAGTTTGTATCCAGATGATTGCAGTGCCATGTGACACCAGAGAGGAGATTCCCGTGACATCTTAGGCAGCCAAGCTTTAAAATTTTCACCGGGCACCAGCTGACTTATTGTTGAATTGAGTAATTTAACTCATTTATTGCTTTCAAAGTGGCAGATTTGTCCATTTGTTACTGTATTTTTATGACTGAAAACATGACCTAATAAATACATTATTGGCAATAGCAGTCACTAGGGCAAGTTTTTACAAGTTTTTCTGGTGATGTTTTTGCCCAAGTTTATTTTCCACTAAAAAGAACAAAAAAAGCTCAGATATAGAGTAATCGCTCTGTTCAGCCTCTTATGATTTATGCATGTGTTAGGAATTTAAGAATAGAAGGATTTCTGCAGTGAATCAGAGCAGCTGTCCATCTATCCCTGCCTGACAGCAACCAATAAAAGCTGCTTTCCAGGACATTTTTTACCCCATTGAACTCTCTGGAGCAAGATGGGTGTATATGTGACATGGTATCAAATTAATTTGGTGTTAGTACAGGTGTAGACAATGCTAATTAAGACCTAAATCTTGAATTCTGCTTATAAATTCAGTATTTGTGTTTGAATAGAGGCTTCTCCATGGGCACTAGAACAGCCTTCTTTCCCCATTTAATGTATAGATTTCTGTTATGCATTGCTTATACTTGACAAAGAATAAACACCAGCCTCATTTTCTCAGTGTGATGCTTAAGGAGCTGTAAATTAGATTTCTTGCTCTATGTTGGTCTTTTCTGAAGATAGGAAAAGTCTATGAAATGAGACAGAATTTGACATCTCTCAGAACAACAGAGTTACTCTGAATTTTTGAGTCTAATTGCAAGTGGAGAAGATAGTTCATTGTATACACCCATTATATCAAGCATTTTTGCTTCAAAATTCATGGGAAACTCCCAGGCAGGAAGTTCAAAATAAGCATAGAGCACTGCTGCGTGCTGGCACTGAAGTGTTGAAAGAGAATCCTTCAGAGGTTTTATCTTGTGTCCCTCTCTGTAAGAGAGATGGAGATGATCCACATATGAATCATGTTTATTATATAACACTCAGGAGCCATTGGGGAACATTCTGCCCGGCTGAACACAAACACAACTGCAAGATAAACCCTGTCCTGATGAACTTACAGAGTAAATCACCAGCACAGGCAGAGGAACAAAGCCTGCACCAGTGAGGAGTGTGATAACTGCACTGAAGACTGGGATAACTGCAGGCACTGCTTTGGTTCTGTGATTGATTGGCTGAAATTTACTGAATCTGCATGTTGGTGAACACTTGCTTTCTTCTCTTTAATGTCCACTATAGACATGTTTAATCAAGGAAAGGGAAGTAGAATGAAAAGAGAAGTGTGCCTGACATTGATGGAAATCCTGTTTGGAGAAATTGTTCAGGAGCAGTTCATCCATGTAAAAATATGATCCTTGTAAGACTGCCAAGGTCATTGAGGCCTGTGGAGATCTGATGAGTAAACGCTGGTCACGCCTGGAGGCAGCTTCAGCTTATGAACTCAATTCTTCAAGAAATGTAAAATAATTTTACAGAAAAGAATGTTTGTCATTAGCCTGTCAGGGCCCTTTCCCCCCTTGTTTTCTTGGTGCCCTTTTCAGCAGCTGTACGTCCCTTTAGGTACCTGTCAGCTGCCCTGGGTGCGTAGGAGCAGCTGAAATGTTGGTGCTGTTTGCGTTGTTGTTGGTGCTGGGAGGTTCCTCAGCCTCCTCGTGGGCTGTGAGGATTGTGCAGAGCGAGCCTTTCTCAGAGGCACCAGCAGAGTTCTGCACCGGCCCGTGGGGCTCGGGCTGCCCACGCTGATGGTCACAGCCAGTGAATTTACAGGTGTGAAGTGACCTCAGTGAGAGGGGCCAGCCTGCTGTCTGCAAGAGAACGTGTCTGTGAGGATACTCACATATTCATGGAGAAACAGCTCAGAGCCTTTCATGAGAACAACACCAGTTATTGGAAAGACGAATCCTTTCACTGCTGGTCCTCCACCATCCCACCTAATTTGCCATCAACAATTAACATATTCGGAATCAAATATACAAAATATTTGGTGCAGCTGCTGCTCTCCTGGACTCACTGGGTGCCTGCAAACACTTCAAAAAGAGCTCATTTAGTTCACCACAACTTTTGGAAAGCCTTGCTACACTCGCTTCAGTGCAAGTGTGTCTTCATTCTGTAGCATACCTTGATGTTTGAATTTGCACATGATTTAACATCCCTTCAGCATTCATATTTTCTTTGATCCCCTTGCTTATTAAAAAATGCAAATCTAAATTGTATCTTATTAATGTGCTTCTTTGTGCTAAAGCTGTGGGGGGTTAAAATCCCAGCTTTGGTAACGTATTTGGATTCTTAATGTGCAAAGTGCAAAGAGAGCTAGACTTCTGCAGGCCATATTTTCTAATCAACTGTTATGAAAGAGATTTTTTATTGTGCTTCTGTTTCTTGCTCTCATGGAATTTACAGGAATAAAAAGAGTAATGACTTCATTGTTATACAAAAAATATTTTCAACCATGGATAGAGATCCTTTGTAATTTGCTGTAATTTATCAAAAATGACAGTGAGGAATCTTGGATGAAATTTCAGAAAAACTATGTATTTGAAATATAGGAAAGCCTTTTAGCTGGTTGATTAGAAGTAAATACTGATTTTTGGTTTTTTTGTTGTGGACCTAGTACATGGATTTTTTAGTAGTAAACAGTGGTCACTCATTTTTTCAGTTAAATATAGTAGCTTTTAGGTACTGAGTACATCCTTTCACTATTTAAAAAAAGAAAAAAAGCAAATGTTGTAAAATTACTGATGCATTTAAGGCCACTAAAGTGCTCCTTATATTTCCTTTTTGTACAACTTGACCTATTCCTATGCCCTGGTAAAAGCTGTCTCTTCATGTTTAATGGCTTTTTTTCTTTGCGTTACTGCTTGTTTCTGAATTGCTTCTTATGCATCTGCTTAACTCGTTGGGAATTTCGGTGGGTCACTGTTATCTGGGATTCTGCACTGCATGAAAACACCATAACAAAATGTAAAGCACCACCTGAGATTGGTTAAAAAGTAGGAAAATGTCAAACTTCGTTATAGTGCCGTGTTACTTCTTCACAACTTACTTTGCAGCAAGCTTTACATACAAATTGAGCTTTTTGAGAAGCAGTCCAGTCATTAATGAGTTTTGGAGAAATATTTGGATACAGACAAACTAGAAAAGTTGATTCCTTATTTTTTTTAAGAAAGGGAAAAAATTACCTTAGAATTATTCTTAGGAAACAAATAATAATGGGAATATTTATGCAACTTGTATGTTTGTTGAAGCAACTAATTCTTGTGTTGTTTCTGCAGTAGCTGCAATTTCAGGATAGTCAGATCCACAGTAAATTGTTGCTTGTGATAAATTGTGTTCCCTTTGCTGTCCCATTCCTACTCCTGCTGCTTCAGAAGCCTGAGGGATCCACCTGTGGAATGGGATGGCATGTTCTACCGTCATGTGGAGTGGATACCCTGGTCTTGAGCTTATTCTAAGTTTCTGCAACCTCAGAGGAGGGAACTCTTCTGACACACCAGTAGCTCTGTTCTGCATTAATTTGCCTTGAAAAGAATTAGTGATTAGGGAAGGACAAAGTGCTTTATCCAGGAACTAGATCTACTGTGCTTGGAGCCAGGCTTTGCAGAGTTTCACACCTGGGGGATCATGTAATGGCTGTGGCCCTCATCCGAAGGCCATAGATAACATTTGCTGCAGTATCCCCTGGTCCCATCTCTTTTCAGCTCCCTACAACTCAGGGCTGAATGCTGAGCAGACTGACATTTCTTCCAGGAGCCCTTGAGAAATGGAAACTGATACTCCTGGCACTGTCCCTTCCCTGGCTTCCTGCGATTTTATAGATGAATGGGAAATGCTGAGAGTGGGTCTGGAGCTCCCCAGGCTCTGGCTGACTGACAGCTCTGTGGGGGTAGGGCTCTGGGGAGCTGACCAGCTCCTCTGGTCCAGTTTCCGCTGCTTTCCTGAACAGAGAAAATGGCCCGTTTGTAAGGCTCAACAAGCTGATGCTGTGGAAAAGCCCCTTCAGATCTGACTCTCAAATATGGATTTTGGAAGCCCTCACCTTGCTGGATCCACAGCCCTGGTGCACTGGGGATCCTGACTCAGGCACCCTCTTTGCTGAGGCAGTGAGGGTCTGTTTGGTGCTCCTTTGTGCTGCTTTGCTTCCCCATGTTGAGACTCCACCTGGGTTTGCCGAGTCTCTTTAGCTGCATCACGTTCCCTGCAGCAGGAGCCTCAGCCACTGCTGCCCCACTCCAGATGTGTTGACCAGGAGAGAGATTAAGAGAGATTCCAGCTTCCTGCTCAGGAGAATAGGAAAGAAGGCAAACAGTTTCATGCAACTGAGATTCAAGAGATCCTTATTTTATCCCTCCTGGGCATGTACACCTTTAAGAGGGTGATCAGGACACTGGGGGTAGATGGATTGTCTTCAAATGGTGACTTTGTGATCTCTTCTTTATAAGGACACTTTGCTCATTGCTTGGGGCTTTCAAGCTCTGGAGGTGTGAGTGCACATTTGAAGATCCTGGGTTTGCCATAGAAGGAAAAATTTTGATAATGTGTATAGAGAGGAGGCTCTCCATTTATGTGTGGGTTCATAAAGGAAACAACAATAATAAAGTCTTGGCCAACGTCATGAGAAAAAAGGCCTGATTTATCAGAATGCTGCTACTTCTCTGGGCCAGCGTGGGGAGACAAAGCCACCAGAAATCTGGTTTAACTTCTCAGTTGGGGTGAAAGGTTTTTTTCCATCTGCAGAGCAGCAAAACTACCTCAGACAGAGCCTGCCAGTTCCTCTAGGCCTCACTCCCGTCTCTGCATTTCCCTTCGTGACCTGTGTGTATTAGAGGTGAAAAGGCAGATTTTTCACTTTCAGAACTACTTTCTTTATTGATAAAAGGCCATCTAAAACTATTCAACATAGCTCAGCAAGCAATTTAGGAAAGCAGTTTAAGCTATTTGACTTGTGACATGTGGTATGTCATCATATGATGTGGCATTAAAAAAAATCCTTTTTAATTTTAAGTTAAATTGCATCTTCAACAGAAGGGAAGAAAAATACTCAAGAAATGTTAGGGTTTTTTTCTTCTGATAGCCTGATTAAGTTATTTTTAGTGTACTTAATAAACTGAAGCTGTCGCTAAACCATTAGCAATTTGAGAATTCATGGAAGGAAAAGGAGGCTCAAGGGAGCTGCTGAAAAACTGACATAGAACCTACTTTATTTAAGAAAAAAAAATATATCTATATATAAACACACACACACACACATACCATCAATAAAATAGACTTAGAAAAAAAGCCCAGGGAATTATGATCCAGTTCCCAAATGCAGTGCTTGGAAGCATGATAGAATAGGGTGTTAAAAAAAATTGATTTAAAAGTATCAAGGGGATGTAAGGTGCTAAGGAGGGTCAGTGTGGATTCATTAAGAACAAATGTCAAAGCAGTGTAATATCCTTTGTGACAGGGTAATTGTCAATTGTTCTGAATTGTGGTGTGTGGTGTTTAGGTTAGATATTAGAGGACAGAAATCTAACTAAAGATAACCAGGCACTGGATGGAATGCTATGGAGGGCGTAGCATCCCCACCACTGGGAGACAGGGACAGATAATCTGCAAAGGATGGACTTATTTTGGCTTGTCTCAGTAGGATGAACTGGGTAGTCAGTACAGTTCCTTCCAGCTTGAATTTGTCAGATCTTCCTGAAATTTCAGAGCTCAATTTTGAACTGCTTGGTGAGACACTTGACAATGAGGTGTTCCCTAACTCATTTATTCATGCTTGTGGTAGGAAGGCACAGCGCTCTCTTTTTCTGCCATTTCCTGTGCAAATCAACTGATATGGTTTTTATAATTCTGTGGTGGCTCTTTGTCACAGGCCAGGGCATTCTTTTCAAATCTCGTTATAAATCAGCAAACCTCTGTGTCCTTATGGAACCTGTTGGGTGACAGTGAGATCAGTGGGGCTGTAAGAGGCCTGGTTATATGGGTCAATTACAAGATCGTTTACCGGTTTAATCCATTTTTAACTGGATTTAAAAAAAAGCCACCCCTGCTTGTACTGTACATTTAATTTTGTCCAGCATTTGACCTGAAGGCCCAAAAGTATAAAACTACAATACCACAAATTCTTGCAGTTGGGAGTTTTGCTTTTATGTCCTTTTTTCATTCATTCTGCGAGATCATAAAAACATGAACTTTTTCTATTGTATGCAGCTGAAATAAAAACCCAACTTTGCTTTAATTTTCACTCTTACAGTTACCTCATTACTCTTGTAAAATAATGAGTGAATGCACCCCATTTTGCTTAAAGCAACAGATCTATATCCAGTTAATTTGTGGATAAATGTGGGTTTCTGCTATTGACGTTTCTTGATCCGCACAAAGTGGTTATATTAATACTGAAACATTATTAATCAATAGGTAGCTCTTTAAAAATACATCACTAAGACTAGCCAATTACCTTTAAGTATATATCAAAGGCGAAAGAGCAATTTGAGTAACAATCATGGTCCATTAAAGACTTCCAAACATTTTAATTATAAATATATTTTTATTTTCAATGATGCTTGCAAAGAAAATTTAAATTTTTCATTCTGGCCTGAAAGAATTTTGAAAACCCATGAAACTGGTTTTTTAGTTTTTCAGTTTTTATTTAGAAATGTACAATAATGTGCTTAAATTCATCGTAGTCTCCTGAATTAAAACTACATAAACGGTGTATTAATTCACACTTATTTGTAAGATAGTCTGCTCTGTAAGATCACAAAAGTAAGTTATAAAGGCATTTCATTGAAGGGTATGGTTCTGTTTGGTTTATAATGCTAATTAACTCTTATTGACTTTCAGTGAAATGGAAATTCTGACCAAGGCATACAATCTATCTGTAGCCTCTCAGAAATACGTTCTTTATTCAAAGAATTCAGGCTGTAATTTTGGGAAACATACAGTGTATTTTTTATATCTTGCTGAGAGTTTAAATACCCATTTTAAATATACAACCTCCTCCACCCTATTTATGGAGTCACCACTGATGCTTCTGCTTTAGGAAAGGAATGTTATGGCTGGAGTGTTGTGTTGTGTTTTAAAATCAGATGGGAAACCATATTTTCCTTTGAGATTATCACACCATTCTTCACATAAATTTCCTTAGTTAAGACGACTATTTCCCCTCTGGCTCCTCTCCCTCAGCAATTACCCAGCACAGGCAATCTATGGAGATTAGCACGAGCTGTAGCTGATTGTCATTCCATGCAAGTGAAATCTTTGGGTGAACATTAGTCACTCTTTTAGACATGTTAGCTTGAAGTGGAAGCAGTCAATTACAGAGTAGAGGCTTTATGGCTACATTATTACCATCATACTATTAGCTTTTCGTCAGCAGCATTCTGTTTGATCGATCTGTGCCAGGACATTGACGGATAGTTTTGTTCTTCAAATGTCAAATATGTGGGACTTTCGTACTTTATTTATTTACTGGTGCGCTGCTCTATTGTGGATATCTGGCCTTTCTACATCATTCTCGTTTCAACAGCTAATCATGATTCATTTTATTTGAAGTTTTGGTGTTGATTTCAATAGCATTCTTAATCATTCTTTCTTGGGCTCTTGAATTACAGAGGGAACTGTGCCATTGTATTGGACGTGCACTTAGTTGGACATGTGAAAGTTTTCCCAGTGGTTGGAGGGCCTTGGAGAGCAGGAGCTGCTGCTGGTTGAGAAATGTGTGTGTATCCAGTGTGTAATGAATTTTGAGATTCTGTCCTCTCCTCAGTGCTTCCATGTGTAGTGCTTTTTCCGAGATTGGGGCTCTGTTATTTTATGTCTCTCCAACACATGGCAATAGTATTAGAACATCTCTAGCTTCAAGATGCAGGTTCAATACAGCTCTCAGGCTTTAATATGAGTACTACTTTTAACTGAATATAGGCATTTGTAAGTGTATTCAGAAGTAAAATAATGCTGTTGACACTAATCAGGTATATAAACAAACTCTTTCGTGTTTTTGATGGGGATGAAGAAATTAGTAAATAAAAACAAAGAGCAGATATATGTGAGATAGTGTTGATCTCCTGTCTCCCAACAGGCCTGAGAAGAAACTCCTCATCAGCCTGTTTGTGAGGGGCACTGACTCTACTTGAACCATCTCTCAGCATTTTCCTAACAGTGTTACTGAAGCAATTCTTCAAGAGAAAGAGTAGGAAAAGACTGGGAAGCTGAAGGTCCCCCAAGTTTTCTGCTCAGTTTGGTTAAGCATCAAGGTTTGCAGGCAGAAATCAGCAATACAGAGGTTCTGCATTCAGTGCCTCAGTCAGAGCTGGGGTCATGAACCAGAGCTGTGTTCATGCAGGGAGGGTCAGGAGCTGGGGTCTCCACGTCCCCCCATCACAGAGTGACCAGTGGGCAGTGCCACGTGCCAGAGGAATGGCACCGTTCAGCTCCTGCTGCTGCCTCTGCAACGCTGCACGGGCTGCACCCTCCGGCAGGGAATGTGTTAATACATTAATAGTGTTAATACTAACGTTGTCTTGAAATGGTTCTTCACTTACTGAGACATGTTAAACATAATTTGCCTATTTGGAAGCCATACATCACTAGTCAATTAGCATTTCAAACCCATCCATTTAAGTCAATGCTGCACAAGCATCCTAGCAGGACGTGAGTTAGGATGTCAGCCTTGAGATACGAATTCCTGGCAGCAGGAACACTTTCTACCTGATGAGGCAGGAGTATGAACATTGAAAAAAAGAGTGAAAAAAAAAAGTGATTTGGGTAAATGTTATAATTTTGATTACAGGAGCATTATACACTCTTGATTCATCTCTTATCCATGTCCCTCCAGTGCCTCTTGGACAGTGCTACTGGTGCTGTATAGTTATTATTCTCCACTGCAGAATTGGCTGCAGTTCAGCAGTGTGCATGTGTGTGAAGTGACTCTGAATAAAATAGACTATTTAAATGTAAATAGTGTTGTCATTTTACTTAGTGAGGCTCACTCCTTGCTAATTAGGAAGACATTCATTTGACTTAAGTATTTGAACACCAAAATAATTAATTTTGTTAGAACACTTCCAACTGTGTTTACTTTTGTCCTGTGTACCTGTGCATTCACATATTTGCAAACATGTATGCAAAATAAAAACTGGTATATTCTGTATGTATTTTAGAGTTAAAAATGGAGCCAAGGAGAGTGTAAGCTGATGCCCAGTTCTCTATAGCACTTAATGAAATGCTTAGTTGATTTAAATGGATTTAAAAGATGATATAAATTTGGGCATAAAACCTGGATTCAGAGTTTTTTTTAAGCAAATGGAAGTCAAAATACTGTGAGCTTCAGACTGAGCACTAAATAACAGACAGCAGAGGCATAGGGGCAGCACCTTGAAAAAGAGACACAAATGCTGTGTAGTTAACAAATCAAAATAATTTTATTTCCTCTTTGCCTTTTTTCAGGAAGAACCACATTTTTACACTTGGAAAAAGTGAGAGATTGGCCATTTATAAGAGCTAAGTAAAGGAAACCAAACCAGCTCAGGAGAGGGGTCTGTGGGGAACAGGGGAAAGCCAAGAACACTGAAGGCAAAACAGAAAGAAGTTTTTTGTCTATTGCCACATGTTGTACGTGGCATAAATGAAAGTGGCAGGTAATTTAGATTAGACAGTAGGCAGCAGTCTAATTGTTACTGTGGTGTAATTTATTAAATATCATAATGATCTCAAGTTAACAAACCCCCAGGTGCACTGTAGGTAAGTGACATATATCACAGACAGCTGCCTCACCTTCATTTTGTGCTGCTGTATCTTCTGGGCACACAGCAGGATGGGGACCATCATAATCATTATTAAATCTCCAGGGCAGTATCATTGAAGTTACTGATTTCCAAAGTATCTTGTTTCCCTTGCTCCATTAAGTCCCTGCCTCAGTGCTTCCATCTCCTTGGTCACTGGCTCTTGGGCTCAGCAGTGACACTTCAGATGAAGTCAGCAGTGACTGAAGCTCACGTAACCAAATCCATGAACAGACAAGAGTTACCACTGCTGCCCTCTTCCCATTGTGGTGAATTTATTTGTATTCAACAGGATCTCATTGGGACCAGCCGATAGAGAAAAGAAGAGCAGCTGGTGGTGGATTAATGGAATGAGGCTCGTATTGTTTGGTCGATAGGCCAGATAATTGCCCCGAATGGTTTTCAGTGGCAGCAGGGAAAGGGGAGTGGTTTGGTGCCTCCCCAGCTGCTGTGGGGTTTGCTGTTCTCTGTCTCTATTGCTCTCTCCAGTGCCAGGATGGCACCCCGTGCCCCACCTCTGCTGCTGCTGTCACTGACTGAGCATCTGCCCCGTGTCTGTCACTGCTGCTTTCACTGTGGCTTTAGCCTCTTTCACTTGTGCTGGTGCACTTTTGTCATGGCCATTGAGACATCTGGAGCTTTTCTCCTGTTACTCAGGAGAGAGGATCTTTTCCTCTTTCTCCACTTATAAATGTTTCCTGAGTTATCCCATCAGCTGCCCTTGTCAGACTGGATTCACGATCACTTCTCCAGCCCACTGTCCTTCCTTGGTTTCCTTCTGGAAGAGTAATACTGCAGAATAAGCAGGATAATTTTTCTACTAAGGTTTTATATACTTTGACTTTTTTTCCAGGTTATAGCCATCAGGAGCAAGCTGCTGTCAAAGATAAGCTAATATATACTCCTGCAGTAGACAGTCAATGCGTGTAAACCATCCCTACCTACACTGGTATTGCTTGAGGCTGGAGTAAGCTATGCTTCAGCAGCTCTTGAATTAACAGGTTTTGTCTGTCTGTAGCAATCTCCTGAGCACAACTCGTGCAGAAACTCTTGGTCAATGATTTGGGGTTTTTTTGTAATCTCTTCTTTCCCCCTAAATCTGAGAATAAATAGCACAAGTTTAGGTATCTAGAAAACGTGATTTAGGGTTTGAAGAAGGAATATCAGGGGGACTAACTTAAAGACAGGTGGAGTGATGGGAGAAGGAGAGTCTTCAAGAAATTAAAAAGCCATTGTTTAGAGGAAAGGAGTAAATTTAGGAAGAAAAGAGAGGAATTATGTTGCAGAAAGTGCTAGATTACGTACCATGAAAAAATTCTAATGGCATGCATTGGGAATACTGGATAGCTGTTTGGAGAGGCTGTGGCGTTACTGAAAAATCTTGTGATTCTGAGATCAGATATGAATATTTGCTTTATCACATATAAGACTTTGTATTTCCAGAATTTCCTTCCTGCCCTGAAAAGGTCTCCTTCCTTGTAATTTCCTTTCTCTGCTTCAATCTAAATGTTGCAAAGCTTGGGGGGCTTTGGGCAGACTTAGCTGAGAAGCACAGGAAAATACAGCTTTATTGACAAAGCAATTCTTGGCATGTAGTGGAAACACTAAAATATGTGTTGGAAATTTCAAAATATTAAACCTCAAAACAGACTCTGTCTTTCCATTGGATAGCATGTATTATGGCTGAGACTGACATAGGACAAGATACAAAAACATGGTAATAATTAGCTAAATATTTTCCATAATCAAAAATATATAGTCAGTTTATTAAATAGCTCTAAAAATCTTTGTCACTATTTCAAAATCTAGTTAAAGTTCTGAAGTTTTAGGGAAAAGATTTGGGTGTTTTGCTTGAGCCTTTGTGAAAGTTCATTTAAGTTTTTTTTCCTCGTTCCATCAGACTTAAGTGTTCGTATCACACTGAGCTCAAGTATCTTAGAATCAGCCTTAAGTTAGACAAAAACATTTGGGTATTTTTTCTCAAGCTGATTAATAAATATATAGAGGTATCTTGTGAAAGGAGACACGAAGCCAAGTAGTACTGAAACAGTCTAGTACCTATACATGTGTGTGTACAAATGTGTCTGTATGCATCTGTGTAAGGAAGACCGAGGCCATTTTAAAGTAAGAATATTCTCTGCTGTCACGGTATGTAATTGCAGAACTCTGATTCTGGTCCCCCAACATAAAGAAAGCAAAATCTCATGTTGAATTTGGTTTCACCGACTGTAAGATAGCGTGGTTAGAAAAAAACAAGCCAAAAACCAAGCCAGAAATCATTGCTTGTTTGAAATATGTGGTTATTTCAGGTTTCCATGTCATAGCTAAGAGCATATCTGGCCCCTTCTCTTCTGTAGCTGGCGTGGCTTCAGGAATAAAGCAGTTGTGAGTGAGCAGAGAAGGGCCTTTGGAATTTCCTGCACTCCTGCTGTGTAGATTCAAACGCAAAGTTTAAATAATGGATGAGGCTAAGATTATTATAATTGATCATTGTATGATTTATATGGAGTAATTATAACTAGGTTGAGAAAGAATTTTCAAAAGCTAGTTTCCTGGTAGCCAGAGCCATTAAATAACAGTGTGCTGCCAAAACAAAAATTAGGTGGGAACGTAGCCACAGAGTTCAGAATGTCTGTCCTGCACCTGATTTATAACTACCCGGATGATGACAGTATCCGTGGGATTTTCCTATTAAGAACAGTAAGAGCTGTTTCAATTGTTTTTCTTATCTTTCTAACAGAACTCCACATTGTTTTAAGTGTAGTCAAGCATAATAACTGGAAAACTGTAAAAATCTAATGCATAACAAAACGAGAAGGTGTAAGAGGTTGAAAAGGTTAATTAAAAGTGTAATGATCGCATTTACTGAGACAGTCCAATTAATCACTTTATTCCAGTGGTCATGTGATACAGAAACCATTGCTCCAGAAAACTGATTCCTAGTGCTGGGATACATGGTGTGTGTTTGTTTAAATGTGTGTTTTTCTACAAATGGAAATTTAAATTTTTAATTTTAACTTTTAATTTTAAGCTGTTTTTTTTAATTTGAAACTATTTAAGTAGTGGCTAATGTTTAACCCTGTATCCTCACATAATACACTACTCCAGCCATGCTCCCTCTGAGCAGGATGGGAGCATTGCCCCCTTGATACTTGCAGGCATACAGCCCCACGGGAGGTTTGCTTACAGCTTAATGGGCTTGTAGGTATAGAAGCAATGAAGCCTTAGAAATACATCATTATGTAATGTGAGCTCTCTGAAACAGTGTATACGACCAACAAAGTGAATTCTCAAGTGTCAACAAGCACAGCTAAATGTGATTTTTACCACGTCAACTGGAAAAAAAAGGAAAAAAGAACCTTGAAGGATCAATTACAAGGGTCATAACCTTGTATTATCTGATTTGCTGTAATATTCACACAAGCTTTATTGGAATGGAACATAAATTTGAAAAATAGTGAGAATAGAAAGGATTGCAATGCTAGAGCAAAGAGCTAGAAGCTTTCTCCTGGTTTATTTTGCTGGGGCAGCACTTTAGAGGGAGCCCATTATAAGCAGGAGAATAGTAGTTATGTTAACATGGTAATTAATCAAGTCTGAGGAAAAGAGGAAACAAGTTGTGAATTCAATTCTGTAGTAATAAAAAGAAATGCTGAAAGTTGCCCTGTAAATTGGCATGACTTTGGCAAAACAGTCCCTCACTGTGTCTAGAGAACTTGCGTGCAGTAAATCACTTCTCATGGCAGCCGTGGAGGTTTGAATGTTTTCACAGGTTTATTCTCTATTTCCGTGTCTGCTGGATCTTTCCTAATTCTGTTGACTTGGTATTTAGCTAATAATAAAATACTGAACTGGATAAAACGAGAGCATGTGCTGTAACACATTTGCACTCTGACTATTTTTAAGGGGAAATTAATTAGAAGAACTCATCTGAAACTGTGGTGATAGCCTTCCACATCACAAACCCAGCCTCTCTCTCAGTACAGAGCATGGATTGTGTGTGGAATGACTGAATCCCTCACAAAAAAAATGTATGCTGTACATGGCCCCAGTCATGCGTAATCCATCCCTGGTGTTAGCGCAGTGCAGATAGGTTAAAATGATCTTTACACCCTAAAACTCTTTAGGGTAAAACTGAAATCATTGGTGCGGTAATGTGAGAAACAGTGACTGGATCAGTTTGCAACAACTGTAGTTTCTTTGTTTAGCAGTCTCTGATTTTATTAATGTGTTTCTGCCTCCTAAGTGAGATACTTTGGACAGACGTAACAGCAGCTTTAAAGAGCCAAATTCATAACTTAAATTATTGAAAATTCAGAATAGCTCCAGTGAACAAAATAAATTTAACTGTGCTGGCATGAATATAATGTACAACTGCTGTCCTCAGTGCCATGTGGAAAGTTAGGGACCCTGGCATAACCTGTCATTAGATTTGTAACAGGAATGAAAGGTGATAGATCAGGATATTTGTGAGTGAAGACAGAATTTCAGCAGTTTATACCACAGTGTTGCTAACACTGGGGAGCAGGCTTTCCTCTCCCTCCCTGCCCTCATGGAACTAAAATTTAAACCAGATCACTGTAGGTTTATAATACTTTCCTCTTACATAACTTGTGAGTTGAGCAGATGTCCCTCAGCCAACCCACAGGGCTCAGCCACCGTGGAGTTCTCTGCTCAGCCTTTCCCCATTTCTCCCCAGTAAAGAATTACAGTATTAAAGGAAATGGTGAGATATCATTTCCCCCCTTTTTAATCAATACAGTTCCAGCACAGGAGCTGCAATTTCACTGCAACCTTTATTTGCAGTGTCTATGAAATGCACCAGGTAATGGTCAACTAAAGCAGGATCTAAGTCTAAATATAGACAGGAGCTCTGTGGAGTATTAGAGCCCAGCTCCAGTGGTGAACTTGGGCAATAAAAAATGCACCATTTAGAGAATGTGGCCCCATTAGAAGAATTAAATTTCCAGGAACAGACCAAGAGATTTATCTATCCACCTGAAAGTCAGAAGCCTCTGCATCCAGGTGATATCTAAAAACCTTAGCAAGATGCTCAGAGAAAACTGTTTTAACAACAAGCAAACAAATAAAAAAGAAACAGGGAACTCTTTCCTGTGAGGGTGGTGAGGGACTGGCACAGGTTGCCCAGAGAAATAGCAGATGCCCCATCCCTGGAAGTGTTCGAGGCCAGGTTGGGTGGGGTTTGAGCAACCTGGTCTAGTGAAAGGTGTCTAGAAGTACAGAAACTGAGCTTTGTGGAAGCCTTTGGACCTGAGGAGCCAGACTTCCAGGCTCAGGCAGGTCCATCTGTCCTTGCAGCAATCAATGCTTGCTCCTGGGAGCAGGCAGCCACTCTTTCAATGGGCACCCAGCACAAGGTGTTGTGGTGCTTCAGTCACTAAGGCAGAGATCAGAACAGTCTTTGAAGAACGTCTTTGCTCATCTCAGCAGGATTTCAGAAAGCCTGAGGGTTTGGCAGTAGCTTGGTCTGGAAGGAAGGGAAGGAGATGTGGTCTAGACAGAGTTACGTATTTTTGGAAGGGATTAGAAGCAGGGAGTGGGATCATGCCACTGCAAGCCTACAGAGTCTTCTTCAGGGAAGGTTTCCAGTCATTGCTCCTGTAAGAGGAGTAACTCTTTCCTGGGTGCAGGCCAGGACCCAGCAATCTGCCTCCCAGGGAGAGCTCTCCTTCTTGGGCTGAAGCATCGTGCTCCCTCTTAGTTTTGCAATATGCACCACTTCCTTGTTGAGAACACTCCGCAGTGAGATGGTTTGAGAGCCCTTCTGGGAAATGAGAGCAGTGTTTCTGAGTATCTCATGTCATGGGAGGCACTGAACCAAAGTCTGCAAGATCCTGGCTGATGATTCACCAGTGGAGTCTCATGAAAACAAAGGCCAGGGTGTGTTGGGAAAGACTTCAGACACAGCAGTTGTGCATCAGTTGCTGAACACTTCCAAACATAACATGGAAGATGAACACTTCCCAGTCATGCTTGTTGGTTCATGCTAAGCAGTGTAATTGTTCCCAGTCCCTAAATGGCTTGGACAGGAGACAGTATTTACCTCCTCAGGTAGATTTATGGGGGAACTCAGACAGGAATTCTAGAGACCCAGGGAATTTGTGTGATCAAAGGATTAATGACTAACCAGGAATGTAAAATGTTCCAGCTTTGGTCTTAAGAAACTGAAGTCTTATTTTACGCAGTTTTGTTTGTTCAGATCTTTTTGTTGCTGTAGCTTTGGTTGTACCTTCACAGGCCCACAGGAGTCAGTCTCATCTTTGTCACCTGGTGCATCGACTGTAATTTCAACATGCATCCTGTTGTATGTGGTATTACTCTGAAAGCCCTGCTCATAGCTGACAATGTGTTAGATTTCATTTAAAAATTAAGTCACCTGCTTATTAAGATTATGGAAAAGGTTTGAAATAGGCCAGCTGCTCTGAGCAGAAGAGAAGTAGAACTTCAGAATAACACTGTGTGTCAGTCTCAGGATTTTTGGGGGAATGCCTTATCTTTTCTCTGCCATTTGGGATTAGAAAGAATTTTCCCAGGAGAATGGTAGTTTCTTTTAATCCATTAAAATGCAGATGACAATATTTGATATGCTTTTCTTATTTTTTAATCTGCTCTTACAAAGCAAAAGTACTTTGGTGAACCCCAGAGCAGCACTTTTGTTAAAGTGGGATCATGGCTCTCCTCTTAATTCTGGTCAGTTTTTGGTTCCTGTATGCCATATTCTGCACCTGTGTTGGAGTAGGCCCATACCCATGTGGTCACCTCTATCACTTTGTAATTTTGCCTTCCATCACATTAACATTTATTGCTCTCTTTACAGCATTCCCTTCACTATATCCACTAGAAAACATACTAATGCTAATTACTTGCAAATAGTAATGGTAATTTTAATGACAACCTCAGTAGATTGCTTTTTATGTGCTGTAAGAAAATTGAAAACTAAGTGTCTATTTTGCTGCTTAATAAGAATCTTACAGAACAACTAACACTCCTTGTGCTCCTTCTGTCTAGTGGGAGCACAAACAAGAAGCTCCCAGTATCCATGGAGAATCCCTTCTTAAGCACCCTGGGGTGCGTTGACAGGAGTTGAGTTGACAGCCAAAGGCACAGTAGGTGCAGAAATGAAACAGAAATGGAGGTACAAGAAAAATGAAAGATTAAGATGGAGAGACTGTGATACAGGGTGAAACATGAGGAAGATCAAACAGGGTAGATAGAAGAAGCCCTATTAAAACTTTAGGAGCCCCTCTGGACAAATGACTGGAGCTTTTGGCTGCCTTTTTCTGTGGTCTCTGGGAGATTGAGTTCAGGACTGCTGCAGCTGCAGCAGTGTTGGGCCAGGGTAGGCGGATGCAGGAGGCAACAAACATGGAAGTGGTTGCACCTTATGCTGTAGTGCAAGGACTGCGTTTTCACCAGTAAAATTGATCAGAAAACGTGTCACACATGTTACATGTGCAGCAGAAGGGCTGGGGGTGCAGGTGAAGGCCAGTCAGTGTCAGTACCCAGTGGTTCTGCCCCAGGGTTTGTGTGTGTGATGTGCAGCAGCTGCCTGGGGGAAAGGTGGGTCCAGGCATCCCAATGCTGCTGGAGCTGCTGCTTTCCCACCAAGGCACAGCTCCTGGCTCTGCCTGTGCTCTGCCTCTGCTCTGTTTGTGCTCTGCCTGTGCCCTACCTGTGCCCTGCCTGAATCTGTCTGTCTGTGCCCTGCCTGTGTCTGCCTGTGCCCTGCCTGTGCCCTGCCTGTGCCCTGCCTGTGCTCTGCCTGTGTCTGCCTGTGCTGCCTGTGCTCTGCCTGTGCCCTGCCTGTGCTCTGCCTGTGCTCTGCCTGTGCTCTGCCTGTATCTGTCTGCCTGTGCCCTGCCTGTGCCCTGCCTGTGCTCTGCCTGTGTCTGCCTGTGCCCTGCCTGTGCTCTGCCTGCTGTCTATCAGGCCAGCATCCCCAGCTGCTGGGTGGAGGCTCCTGCTGGGAGGCAGCATCACCCTGGTGGTTCCAGCTGAGCTCTCCTGGGCCCCTTGCTGCAGGTGGGACCCAGGGCTTTGCCCACAGCCACGAGCCATCACTTATCACCCGCCTGGAAGTGACTTCCACAGAGTCTGCGGTGATTTGGCAAGAGTGGAGAGCTGTGTGGTTTGGCAGAGACTTCCAGAATGGGTCCAGGAAAAGCAGATTTGGGAGGGAGGAAGCTCTGGGTTGGGAAATGGTGGTGTGGGGAAATCATTACTTGTCCCAAGCTCCTGCCCTGACTGCCCGAATCCGCATTCTAATACCCCAAGAGAGGGGGGATCTGAGAAAGGATCTCCTTACACAAACCTTTCCCAAGGGATTCTGTCATGAAGAGTAGCTCTGGATTAGATCCACTTGCTTTTAAAGTAGTCAGTACCTGGTAAGAGCCAAACCCCTGCCTGTCTTAATAATTTAAGTGTTGCAGAACAGAAGCTGGGTGAAATTTTGACCTTATAAATTACTGCTGCATAAGTAATCCTCAGGAACACTCCCAGTATTGTTAACTATTTGGAGTTACCACAGGATTTAGGAATAATTATGTTGCACTTTTGCAATAAAAATAAAGCATTAAATTGAATGCAAATCAATTTTGCATTAAAATATCATTTAAAAGCTTAAGAGAAAGTGGTATTAATGAGAAGAGTTGGTTTAGACAGTCTGGTTTAATTCAGATGCAGTTGATGCACCTCTTTTACATTTAGTCCTGCTTTTAAAAGGTAAAAATAATTTATATAATGTTATGCCAGAAGTAATAGCTAGAGACATACGTATCAAACCAGAAAATGCAAAGGGCACATTACAGCCAGGGCTGGTTTAAAAAACAAAACCCCCCATAACTGGTCTGTATTCAGCGCTGACATGTAGAGCTTTGTGAGTCTTGGGCAGATATAAATGGAATGACAGTTATGAATATGCAGAACTATCATTTTGAACACCTTGCACCTAATTCAACTCTCACCCGAGATAACTTTTACTGCTGTTTGCTGTCAGTGACTTGGCTTATGTTCTGCCTTTTAAAAAAGATTGATTAACCTGTCCCTTTTGATTTTTGAGGTGCTTCTGTTCACTGTGCTTTTTAATTCTGTAGCAGCATATATCAATAGAGTAAGCTGAAGTCTGTTCATATTGCAATACCCCATTCGGAGCTGTTCCACAGAATTTTGTTTTAAAGAGTGGAATTCAGCAGTTGACTCCCAGGCACAAGTAACCATGTAATTACTCTGCAATCACATAGTAATTAGCATATACTATTCATATATTGCATAATTATATGCCCTGCAGATTACATAGTAATTATATTTGTACTAAACATGTAATTCTATATACAGTATAAAAAAACTTTGAGAGTTCATAGTTAATATTATAGTTGTATGCTAATGTAGTACAACATTTTATATAAAAATGTTAGAGTTTTATGAGAGGGTTGTATTTTGGGCATTTCATCTTTTCTGCATCTGGTGTTGCTTAATCTGTTGTAGGCTGCTATTATAAGAAGCGCTTGGCTCTTAATTTATAGTCAAATGTTGCATGTTTACAATTTTGTAATTTGTGAAGATAAGATGCAAAAAGTTGCCATTTTATTGTGCAAGCAGCTGAGATTGGGAAGGAGTTGGAGTGTGATTGTTAAATTACAAAGGTTAAATGTACAAACGCACTGCAGATAGTTACAGGACACTCTGGAGTGAAACTCCAATCGAATGCTCCTTAGCTCTGTGTTATTTTGGGGTGGGTAAGATGCATGGGACAGGTGCAGGTGATCTATTGGAATAACGGGCAGTGTGTGCAAGCAGCCAAGGCCCATCCTGGGCACAGTGTGTTCCAACAAATGCAGCGCCTCAGCCAAGCTGCTGCCTGTTCTCCTGCCGTGGAAAAAGAGAAAAGGTCAATGTCCTGATCTGGGAATGGGAGGCAGACTGGTAGGAGAATGGAGATGAGTGGTACTGAGTTGTTGAAGGACTTTGGACTGAGTGTCTAGGTAAAAAGTGAAAGATCTAGGGGGAAAAAAGCTTTTTTAAAGAGTAACGTAGAGCTTTGGATCATTTAAAATGTTTTATCTTTGGCCAGACCCCCAAGAGGTTGCAGCAGATTTTAGATATTTGCAAAATGTTTTGTTCAGCTTGCAAATTCTGCAGCAGTGGGAAATTAATGTATTTTCTTGGATCTGTGATGTTGGCATTCCTAATATCCAAAGCAGCATTACGATTATTCTTAATTGAATTTCACAATCTAATGCCAGTTGCCTTAGTTTTCAAGCAAAGCGTCTATTGGGCTTTAATATGGGGATAATGTATTGCAAAATTAAATGTGTAATTATAGCCTTAACTTATATCTGAGTTTAATTTTTCCCATAATTTATTGTAGTGTGTGTGTGTGTGAGAAAGGGACATATTCATTGTTTTAAAATGTTTCTTTCACAGTCACCTTTTAATTTTACGTCAGCTTCTTCAAAGCTTATAAAGTTCATAAATTTTCCAGGGTTCAGGTGGCATCTGCAGATCTCTTAGAACAGTGTTTTACCAAAGCAGGGAGCTTGCAGGCCTTGCGGGTGGCCTTAGAGAGCTCCCAGTCATGGGGCTGCACCTGATTCCCTTCCTGTCTGGGTAGGCTGTTCTCAGACCTCAAAAACTGCAGTAATGGGCATGTCTATCTTACTTTCTGCACAATGCCCAGATTACTTTTAAATGTTGTCACCTGGGGTAGACACGGAATGTCATTTAACTTGTTCAAGGGAACAAATGTGAAATGTCAGAGCTTTACAAAACCGGAGTTAGAAGCCCATGTTCTCACTGTGTTCCTGTGCCAGACATACACTTTCCAATTTACCAGGGGTTTTAAGAGCTGTTCAGTGACACCAAGTCTTACCCAATACTCACCTTGCATGTCTGCTGCAAAGAAGATGAAGTGCAGCCTGCCCAGAGTGTCATTTGTTCGCCAGCATTCTGCCCTCACCGCATGCCTGGGCTCTTGTTCACTTGTTAAACCATTGCCCCGAGCAGCAGAAGGGCTGGTCCCAGTGTCTGGCACTGAAAGTTTTGTATGTAACAGATAAATGTATTGGGATCTCATTAACAGTGAAATAAGCACGAAGCACAGTGTAAATATGACGCGTCTCTCACTGCTGTTGTGTTGTTTTTTCTAGTGGAGCCAGTACTTTCAAAGGGGAACAATTGCTTGGATGCAGCCAAAGCTTGTAACCTAAATGATACCTGCAAGAGGTTCAGATCTGCTTACATAACCCCCTGCACCAGCAGCACGTCCAATGAAATCTGTAACAAGCGGAAGTGTCATAAGGCCCTCCGGCTATTTTTTGACAAAGTTCCCCCAAAGCACAGCTACGGGATGCTCTTCTGCTCCTGTCGAGACGTAGCCTGTACAGAGAGGAGACGGCAGACTATTGTTCCTGTGTGTTCATATGAGGACAGGGAGAAACCAAACTGCCTGAATTTACAAGAGTCCTGCAAGAAGAATTACATCTGCAGGTAAGATAGCACACGGCAGGGGAGTGATTAATGAGGTACCACAGAGAACTTTTTGGTGCTGATGGATTCGCCAGGACTAAGGGTCAGAATGCCCACTAAGGAGAAGGATGAGTCAGGGGAAAAAAGCAAATGCCTCTGACATCCTTAACAGAGCAACAAAAGCCCTCATTTGCTTACAGTGTGTGCCTTCTCCAAAACTGTTCACAGCTACTCCTTCGCATTATGGAGGAGTCTTTAAACACCCCAGTTTAAATTTTACAGATTTTTGTTGGAAACATTTTCATTGGGTGTCTCTATGAAATGTTGTCTCAGTCTGGTTTTTATGTCTCATTAGTGACCAGGTAAAAATAGAATTGTTCATTATGATGGGATTTATTTTCATTGCACAAGTGAGTACTAACAATTGGGAATACAAGCTTCATGTTGGACTTTGTGATAGTCACAATGCACAGATTACTTATGTGTTTTTAACTCACTGGGAAAAAGGAGTCTACATTTGTAGACAGAATCCCACTATCTTCATGAAGCTGGTTTAGCCTTGAAATTGTTTTATCTCCCCTCCCCTGAAAAGAGTGCTGGGCTGTTGCAGCCGTGGGGTCATTGATTCCCTGACCTAATTCCCGACCTCTTTCCCAGTGCGTCCTGGCCGTGCAGAGCCCTGCTCCACGGGACAAACCGGGGTCCCTGCAGGCTGTCACACTGAGCTTATCCAGTGGCAAACAGGGCCTCCCCTGCCCTCAGGAAAAGCTTTGCTCCTGCTTAGCATTGTGTATGTTTATATTAGAGCATTGTTGTGCTAATGTTATATTTATGAAGTCGTGCCCGCGAATCCTCCTCGTTTCTAATGTGTAAATTTCTTGTAGATTATCCAATTCTGTGAATTAGCAAACAAGGGAGATAAACACTATTGTAAAATGTCAAGGACACTGAAGATATGATCTAAATCTTAATAAGCACTTACTTATGCCAGGTAAAATATTTGCTTTGAAGTTTATTTATGAGATTTCCCCTGCTGGTCTTTAGCTTTTCGCAGTAGCACTTCAGACGTGCCCGGGTGTTGTTCAGAGGTGAGGAGGGGAGCAGTGCCCTGCCCTCGATGGCTTTGGGCGAATCTGGAGACACGTTTCCTGCTGGCCACGACAGGAGCAGATTTAAGTGAGAGCAGTCTGACTTGCATTCAGCACCTTCACTGCTGATGCTGCTGCAGTTTATGCAGGCTGGGTCCGTGTAGCCTCGGAACAATCAGTTTTCTCTTTCCATGTTGTTCCATTAGTGTTTTTGCTTATATGTGTTGCCTTCCCTTTACACAGGTCATGCTAATTAGCAGAGTTACAGTATCGTTCCTGTGTTTTCTGCCAAACTGTCAGTGTGTTACAGTGCCAGTGAAATTGGAGAGAGGATTTTATAGAGAGACGTCTCCCTGTAATTTGGGTTGTAGTGTTCTGGAATTAACTTGTTAAATTAATGCCATTACTTCTCTCATCACTGTGTTTTTCTTTGGTCAGCTTTGATCTAATGTTGTCTCAGCAGTTAAGTTTTTAATGGCATTTTGTTTAATTTAACTTCACGAGTCTGGTGTTGTGCTCTCTCCAATGCAATGTTGCAGAGGAAAGCTTGGTAAAATCTCTGCCTGAAGTTGCAGCCAGCTCTGGGATGAAAATGGATTTATTTGTAAATAAATTTGGCTCTTCCAAGGCTCAGTGAGACGTGGCTACGAGGGCGAGGGGCAACACTGGTACAAGGGAATGAGTGGGCAAATGCCTGCAGTGTTTGGGGCAGACCCGGTGTGCAGCACTTGGTCCTGTGGAGGTAAAGCAAGGCTGATGTGCTGCTGAGGGTCACCTCACACTGGTGTTCCAGCCCTTTGGTCCTGTGGAGGTAAAGCAAGGCTGATGTGCTGCTGAGGGTCACCTCACACTGGTGTTACAGCCTCCTGGGCTCTCTCAACTGGTATTTTAATTCCTTTCCCTCACTGCTGTCATGGAGAGGAGGAATTGGCACCAAAGCCGTCCCAGCCTGTAAGACAGTGAAAGACATTTTGTCTCTGTGACTTGTGCACTTAAAGGAAATTGGTGAGATTTGTTCCCCTAGTCCTGCAGGAAAACAGGGGCTTGGGCAGGGGAGGAAAGAAATGGGAGATCTCCTCCTTGCTATTGAAATTATTGGCAGTGATAAATATCAGTCATAGTAATTCCAGGTATGTTTAGAATAATTAAAAGCAGTAGTCCGTAGGTGTGTAATTCTGACTCTGATAACTTCTATTTCATTTTGAAATCAGAAAGAGTATCTTAAATGGCAGAATAATTTGAAAATATGTTCTGCCTACTGTGAAACCAGGTAATTTAGAAACTATTATTTGCATGCCTACTACACCTATTAAAGCCTTTTCGCAAAGCTAGTGTAGACATGGGGTACAAGTTCTAAAGGTTTTCTGAAAATATGTTCATAAAATGCTTTATGAATGCTGCTTACTCAGAAATGTAAGATTTGAGTCTGCCTGTACTCTGTATAAAATATCAACTGGGCCTGTGTAAACAAGTATTTAACCAGTCAGTTTTGAATGCTCTTTGAAAGCTCTATCCTGGTGTATATATCACCAAACCTGTTCTTGAAACCGAGTTAAGAGCAGGGAAGCAATCTGGCCAAACTGCAGGTACCACTAACAGAGATGGCAGGATGCTTTGCTTTAATATTATTCTTTTATTAAATTCATTAATCTATCTGTTATATAACAAATTCTCGATTGAGGGAAAAAGAGACCTAAAATGTCAGGAAATGCAAATAACTTCTAACTTATGTAAACAGTCCTAATTTTCAACTTCATCAGAATGCTGAGTGGTTCACGTTCATTATCATTTGTCTGCTGCCTCTACTTGTACCCCAGTCCATATTCAGCTTTGAAACAATTGTAGTCTCTCAAGCATGTCTGTCAATGCTCTGTGTAAAGAAGAGCAAAAAAAAAAAAACAAAAACCAAGAAGCCATTAGAGTTATTTTTTGTTGTGAGCATAAACAAATCTTCTAAGAAAAGTCAATGTACCATCTAAAACTTTCACCAGTGATGTCCTGGAATAGCACAAACCTCTGAGGAACTTCTTGACCTGATCACTTCAGCCAACATTTAACCTTCAGAAAGTTGACTGGCATGTTTTAAGAACATCATCCTGCTGAAATGCAGGGCAGGCTGCTTCATGTTTGTCACTATCACGTTTGACAGTACTGCAAATACTATTTTGCTTGAGTAATGAAAGTGTGAGTCATTAGTTTGGTCTTTTTAATAATCTGTGTTTGGAATTTGCATAGTTGGTTTTTTTCCTGGGTATGTTCAGAAGACACTGACCAGAATGACAATGATACAGACGCGTTATTTATTGAAAGAATGCTATCAATTCATTCACGTGCTGCAAACATCAGAAAAGAAGAGCAGCATTTTTGCTAAAAAAAGAAACTGGTAAGAGCATGTTTCTTTTCCTCCACAATAATTATACTCAAAAGGACTGGTCAGATCATCGAGGCTCATTTTTGAAGCTCAAATAGCCAGAAAGTATTTCTTAACTAATTTCAGAAGATAGTTGTCTTCTTAATTTTTTGCCTTTGGTTCTGGAGAAAGTACCTGTTGCTGTCTGCAGCTGTTTGACCGTGAAAAAAAAATATAAAATTGCTGCATAATATATTTAAATAACTTCTCCTTGTGGGATATCTGAAGGATAATAATGAAATATCTTACTAGGTTTCAGTAGATGGGTGATCTCCTTGAAAATACTGTGAAAAATGTTTCCAGCACTGTGTGTTCAGAGAGCCAGATCTTTATAAATGTGCTTTCCTTGGTGTGTTCTTACGTCTTGGCCAGTTTCTGGTCACCTGTCCTATCCAATCTTAATTTAGTTGCAACCACCCATTCAGTTCTGTTTGAGAGATGTCTGCTTCTGCAGGTATCAGAACACTGTGTGAGGGTACGCAGACACTGCTGTCAGTGCAGAGAAGAGTTTATCTGCTGGAAAAGTCAGAACAGAAGCTCAGCTGCTTGCTGCATTTCCTGAAAACATCAGAACTGGCCAAGGAAGTAATTTTCCTTCATGATATTCTGTTGAACCCTTTTAATGATAATTTACCTTGTGAAGGGTAAGCTGTGTGTGTGCTCCTTTTCCATGAGGCGTGTGGAAATCTGCAGGTGTGTCACACCTGTGACCTGTTCGTAAAAGTGGGGTCACTGTGTGAGGTTTGTGGAGTGTTCCTGCAGCAAGTGCCACTGCTGGCTGCCAACCCTGCACCTCAGCACCACAGACAGGCTGTGGTGAGATGTTGCAGATATGCAGGCAACCACGTTTGTCCTGCTCCAGCACGGGGAGAGCCCAGCATCTTGTGTTAGGAGGGAGCTGTCTCAGTTACAGCACTAAGAGGGAGATGTGCAGGAGGGGGTGGAAGAAAGAAAGAAGAAATTTGCCCTTCTTTCCAAATTTTCTATTCCTTATCCTTCTCTTTCATTCTTCTCACTTCTTCCCCCCCTCCCCCCTTACTTTTTTCCCCTCCTGCCTCTTCCACTTGCTTAGTCTCCTTTCATCTCTTCTTTCCAGATCTTCCCGCAATTATCTGACTTTCACCGCCTCTCTGACATGTTTGAATTCTATTACAGCCACTTACGGTGCCTCCTTACCTGCTTCTCTGCATGTTGTGCTTTTCCTCCCTCCACATCCTGCCACGGTCCAGTGATCATCTGTAATTCAGCAAATGAGAGGGAAAACAGAGGTGCTGCCTCCCTTTGTGAGCCTTGGAGCTGCTATTGGTGACAATTCAGTTGGTCAGATAAAAGCCTGAGAGCTCACTCTCAGCCTGACTCTAGTTTTGCATGCTAAAAGGGCACTTGGTGGGTGTTTTCATGAAGGACACGGTAGCATTATGCAGTTCTGGATATCAGAGCTGGCTTTGAGTCCCTGCGGGGCATTTTTATCAATTTGGCACTCAGAGCACTCTGGCAGCTCCTTGAGATGATCGGTTTGCTGTGCTTATGCAAAACCAGGACAACAGCATCGTTTTTGTAATGCTGTTAAGGACATTAAAAAAGAAAAGGACACTCTCAATTTCTAGAGAAGCACAGGGTGTGCCTGTGTTGTGTGTTTGGAGACTGAGTCAGGGAGTGGGTGCAAAACCTCGCGTGCCTGACTCACCCTGCGGCAGGTGTAGGATGCTTGCAGTGTAGTGGGGTGAGCCTGAGCTCTCTGCTCCTGCACTCAGGAGAGCTCCTGTGTCTCCAGAATATCAAGTGGGACAGAAAAATTGTAAATCTACCTTTGGGCCCATGCCCACAGGCTCACCTCCCGTAGCCTGAATTTGAAGAGTGACTTTTATACATATATGTATATACAAGTATGTAAATGTATACATATATGTATATAGCGCTAGAGGTTTATTTATTTAAGTGAAAAAAACCCAGGTATTCATTCATTTTAATGAACTAATAGTAAAACATGGTGACAGTTCGGAAAATTCAAAAACTGGGGTCTGAGGGGAGGTGGGAAAGAAGCTGGTGTACTCTGCAGAGGAATCTTGGTGTGGAGGAATATGTGTGTGGGGAATTGCTAGCCTGGAAAAAGAATATTAATGCAGTCTCAGCAAAATAAGCAAAAACCTTTCAAGAAAGGCAAAGTAAAGACAGAAAATGCTGCAATATTGTATTACTTTCTTCCCTTTCAGTTCCTTACATGATTCATTACTTTGATGTCTTCTGTTAGCAGAGTAAATAGACATAATATTGCTCTCCCTTCCCCCTCAGAAACAAAGGTAATTTTAAATTTCTTCCATCTGAATTAAACTCAAAATGAATCAAGCAGTTCCTCCTTGTAAGATATCCATAAATCCCTTTGGAATCAGAAAAATGCAAACATCCAGCAAAACAAGACTGTTCTGTCGCTGTTGAAGTGTGGATGGATCTCATTCTGCAGTGCCAAGATCTGCTTGGCTGGCCCTCATTTGTGCTCTCTCTGTTCCGCCTAAGAGGGGCTTGAAGATTAAAAGCTTGCTGGGTGATTGACATTTCTTCAAAAGCAGGAGAGACACACGGATGCAGAAATTAGAAAAATGGCTCAGCTTTGTTCCTGCACCCAACTTTCCCTGGGCTCTGTGCTGTACCAGTGAGGAGAGGCAGTGCTCCAGGAAGCAGTAACTAGACAGGATCTTCACGCTGAGGTCCCTTGTCAGGCGAGCTCGAAACTCTCCAGGCAGTGTCCCCCCGGTCGGGTGGATCCTGTGCTGATCAGGTTAAAAACGAGCTGTGGCGCTGAATATTCCTTATTACAGCGTTAAAGAAGTGGAAGTGGGAAAAAAGTGTGCCTATGTGAACATACAACAGTCACAAAATAAACTTGGATGCCAATGCTTTAGGTTTTATAGGCTGTATTTAGGTACCCTGCTCCCATGTCAGTCTCTTCCTGGTCAGCACCACTGAGTCGGCTGAGGTACTTGTCACCAGTAAATTTCAGCTCTAAGAACGTGGAGGCATTTCTGTTATCTAAATGTGATCCTTCAGAGGGTTGTTTAGGTTGGAAAAAACCTTTTAAGATCATCAAGTCCAGCCATAAACCTAACACTGCCAAGCCCACCACTAAACCATCCCCAAATGTCCCATCTAAGGTCTGTTAGCTACCTCCAGGGGTGGTGACTCCACCCTTCCCAGGGCAGCCTGTTCCAGTGCTTGAAAACTCATTGCCTGACGAAAACCTTCGTAATATCCAATCTAAACCTTCTCTGGCACAACCTGAGGCCATTTCCTCTCATCCTGTCACTTGTTACTTGGAAGAGAGACCCCACCTTGCTCCAACCTCCTTTCAGGCAGAGAGCGGTAAGGTTTCCCCTGAGTGTTCATTTTGTCTGAAAAGCCTTATTTTGTTAATTTAAGAGGAAAAGAAAAGCTGCCTGTATAATTTAAGAAATAAGAAGACTGCAGATTAGGAACATGAGCCAGGGAGGGTGTTACAGCAGGCTAATGTGACCCATTTTGTTTTGTTGATTTATCAGGGGGGGAGAGATTAAACTACATATGTTAATTAAGTAGTTTCACACATGTTTAGTCAAAAATATTGAAATCCAGGACAGTTAAATTTGGCATTAAACTTTAATAGAGATCTAAATTTGAAGCTACTGATGTCCTTACAGTTAAGCAAGCACTTAATTGCTTTGCTGGATGGGGTTCCACTAAGACTACTGCTACTGCTGATTTGTTGAATTGTTAGTTGAGAGATTTCTGTAGAGAAGAGTTTAGCATCCACGGGTTTGCATGAGTAGTTTCCACCCCCTGATCTATTAGATGTGGTGAAGAGAAGATTTGTTATGTACACCCAGTCACATTTGGCTGACTTGCTGTTTCTGGGGCAAAGAAAGGGTGTATATATCACACAATAGCATTTTCTTTAATAAATCAAAATGTTTTCATCATTTACCTCAGGCCGTGTATACGCTACAGGCAAGAAGCTGCTCTGTGTTTAATGTGAATAACAGATCTGTTCTATCAAGTCCCTTCCCAGTGTACTTCCTCTGACATCAGGGACTTCAGTGGATTTATTCCAGGGGTGAATTTAGCTCTTCCTGTTCTGTGTAGGTAAATCTTCAGGCAGTGCTAATTAGGAGAATGTCAACTGATTTTACCATTCCATTATGCTGGACTTCATAAAGGTTATTTATATCATTCTACATCAGGGCCCAGTGAGAGAATATTTCTGGTGGCAGTTCATCTATTAAAATAGCTGCAAGAAAATGTAAGCACTGGAGCTAAAAATAAAACTTTGTTTCTCAACAGGGCAAGTGACAGCCACATGCATATTTTCAAATTTTAGCATTCTAATGTTTACTGCATGGAAATTGCATTGCTTTCATTATGTTAACAAACACTACCATGTTCCTGGAGTAACTGCTGTTAACTGGAAGCCAGATGTAAATGTAGCAGTGTCTGCAAAGGCTCCTCAGCAGAGGTGGTGGTTGTTTCCTATGCTTTAATGATCTGCTGGCTTTCAGACAAGTGACACAGAAAAGGTTCTCTGGTGTGTGTTTGCTGTTGGTGATGGATTTTCTGTGCGAGCTGACTGTGACCCTTGTCTAAGATTATTAATAGATGACCTTACATTCACATATTTGTGCTTACATTATATTTGTTCAAGCACATTCTATAAACCTTTAAAGGAAGTTTTTCTACTGTAAAGCTCATACGACTAAGAACTCTGTTAAATTCAAACGGTATTATTTGAATGTTCAGTTCACTTTCTTTTGTTCCAGTTCAAGCATAAATCACAGTGGTTGTCCTCTGAGTTCTGATGCTCCCTTTGCCAATTAGTCATTATGAAATGCTGGAGATACATCTCAGTAACTGGCCATCATGCAGCATTGCAAAATATTTTTCAGAATGGACAGTTCATTTCAGAACAACCTCTGTAAATGTCTGGGGGTATCACAGGCTGTCAACTCCCGGCCTCACATTTTATTCTCAGCCTCGCATGTTCATGTTTTCTGGGGAGTGGAGTAAAAAAAAAAAGCTCTTAAGACAGCACATCATCCTTAACTGGTAAAAATGGTTTGTTTTACAATCTTACACTACAAATCAGTGCTTTCGGTACTATCATTATATATCCATATTACTTCTAAAAGCAAGTAAAACATACTGAATAAGATCAATGCTCTGTTGGTTTGCTGCTGCCAGAACTTTTCAAGTTGCTGTTTGGTGGGGCTGTTCTGTGCATGAATAAAAAAAAAAGAGGTTCACATAAAAGAGACTCTACTCTGCTTTTATCTTCTGTATTTCTGATTTTATATTTGGTGTCTTACTCCCGAGGTCAGAGCAGTATTTAGGGTAGCTCCAGGAGTGGCTGCCCACAGACCCTGCTCAGTTGAGTGCAAGGACACACTGGACACTATTTCTTTCCTTGAGCCACCTCTCTGACAAGGGCACATGGAGTGGTTTCCTTCAGGAGTGCCACCACGTGTACCACTGAGATATTTGCTTATGCAAAGAGCATCCCTGCATCACCTCAGGAAACCTGGTGTTCCAATACCTCTACCAACAGAAACTTTCCTGGTAAAGAGAGAAGTTGTATTGGACTTTTTAGATTATATTCTGTCTCCAAACTCCCATCAGTTTCATGCTTGAGCTAGTAATAGTCTATTATAGTTTATTCAAGTGGTTGCAGGCAATATTCCTGCCATGGATGTCTTTCTCAGGTACTTGGAACCACATCCTTTCCGTGTGCACTCACAGTGGAGTTGTAATAAACGCTGAAGCGTCCAGTGGCACGCTCAAGGACTTGCAGCAGCAATACTTTTCCTTGGCTTGCTTTTTGAGAGTGGCAGTGATTTTCTCCGGTTACCAGCCTGTAATTCAAAGACTATTCTGTTTGCCCAGCTAATGAAGTGAGAACTACCTGTAATGCAGTAGTCCTTTCCTGAGTAACATCCTGTCAGGAGGCGCTGAGGTTTGGGCATCTTTAAATATGCCAGTCATTTTTATTTAGACGCTTCAAATTAAACGGCATAAAGGAAACAAAATGAAAATATACAAATTCATGGTCGTTGGTAAGCAGCTGGTGGATTTGTTCGTGTTATTGGAGAGCTTTGGTACAGAGACAGGTAGACTAAATAGAAATCTTACCAGCATGCCCTGATAAAATCACAGGCTGACAGTTCAGCCTGTCATTTTGTAGAGGACTCTGAGAAGTGTTTTCTTTGCAGCTGAGAAGACAGAAACACATTATGAATGCTTAAGGTCGATGCAAGGAAACAGAGCCCTGCAAAACATATTTAATATAGGTTTGATTTCCTGTGGAATGTTTTCCAGATGTTCTCTCAAGCAGGCCTCTAAAAAATGATGTGAGGTAATTTTTTTTTTTTTGCAAACAGAAAGATAAAATTCTGGTTTGTGTCACAGCATCTAAGAATCACTGTTCTAATTCCTTATTGCATTACCTTGTGCTCAGGATTTTCACCATATCTTTCAAAATCGGTTTTATTACACAAAAGGTCAGTAGTATATAAATATTTATATAACCAATTTCAAATAAATCATACTTGTTTAGAATCACATTTGAGCTTAGTAGTTTCCCTTAAACCCAAAGGAGACCTAATATATTAAATTAAAATTACTCTCATGCATGATCTTGAGTCACTTAGAGGATTTAATTAACATTGATAAACTATGACATTAGTGTTTTGTTAGATTCTTTTGATTTTCTGTAGCAGATACTGTGTAAAAAGATCTAACTGGTCTTCAGCAGATGACATGAGCAAAGGGGAAGGGAGAATATTAACAGAAAATGGTATAAAACTGATTTTGTTTTGCCTTCCACAAAGTGCAGTAAAAGAACATAGGTTTAGGATATTAATTTGCTAATAGAAGAATAGAAAGAATACAAATTCTAATTTTAAAATACAGATATGCATAGGTGGAAATGCTTTTCATTAGGCATGACTGAATTCCAAAGAGTTAGATCTCCATTTTCTGGGATATTCAATGTCCAGGAGGCCCCTGGTAAACAGGAAGCCTGAGCAGTAACAGAAGTGCTGGCAGAGATGATGGGGACAGGGCGCAGACAGCGAGCTGGGTCCAATGTGGGTGCTCCTCTGGAGGGACCAGCCTTGATGGCTTTGTGCCTGTAGCTGATGCTCTGAGCAAGCCCTCATGCTGCTGGAAGGCATCGCAGGGAATCTTGTGTGGTCCCTGGTGTTTGCTCCTGTGCCTGGTTATCCCACAACCCAAACAGGCTGCCTCTGTATAACTGGGGATTGTCTGTATTTTGATTCCAGATGAACAACACAGTTTTTAGAGATAAGTTGAATCCAGAATCAAATATTTGCTTGGGTTTAGGCTGCCAGTCATTTAAAATAAAAAAACAGCAGCAAAACCAAATAAAAACCAGCTTCTTTCAGTTAGTAGCTGGTATTTGTGGTCTCAAATCCTGTAATGGTTTCTGCCAGCATTGGAAAAGATTTGGATCAGCTTATGTGAGAGAAACTGCCTTCAATATTCAGGTCTTGGGAGGCAAATGGTTTGCCATCAGAAATGTACTTTTATACCCTTCCCACCCTCCAGAAGGTACAAATGCTGAGCTGGGTGTCAGGGAGCAGTGTGGGATGGGAGATCCTGGGGCTCATGGGGAGTCCAGGGACAGGCAGGACAGAACCTTTTGGCCTGGGCTCATCCCACACCCCAGCTCGGGAATGGGGCAGTCCTGGGCATGGGGTATCTCCCTGGGGACAGGCTGGGACACCAGCCTGGGGCCAGACCGGGCTCAGTAGGGCCCATGGCTGGGTAGGGCAGGGCAGGGCTGGGGGCTGAAGACCAAGGCCCTACAGCACCACTGGGGCAGGGGCTGAATGGGGTCCTGGGTCACAGACTGGGTGGGGGAAGCCCCAGGGGTGGGCAGGAACAATCATGGTTTGAGAACTAGGGTAGCAACCAAAGAGAAGTTTTGTTGAAAATATTTAGCGGGGTTGCTGTTTAATAAACACATGTAAAAGTGACCTCTTAAAAAATGTCAATTGTAGTTGCTCTCGGGTGCTCAACAGTGGGTGTAGATAGCTAAGGAGGTGTGAAGTGTATTAATATTACCCAGCTCTAGTGTCCTTTAATGAAAAAATGATAGATCAAAGGTACTTTACAATGTGCAGGGAGAGTCATCTCACATTATGGAGCTCTTCTGAGGCTTTTTTCGTCCCACTGGTTGATAGAGTTGCTTATGTGGCCTTTGCCTCATTTTCTCCTTGTTTATGAAAGAAAGAGGAAATGAAATGCTCCTCCAAGAATGAAGCCATTAGTCTGGCCACACACCAACCCCTCTTGCCACTCTTGCATCCCAGCAGACGCAGCACTGCCCCAGCTCTCCGGGAGCTGTTTGCAGCCAGGGTAGGACACTGCAGCTGACCCCCACAAAAGAAGAACAAGTATTTTGACTTGTTGTTTTTTCTGTAATGGTGCCATTTATCACTATGACACACATTCATTGACTTAGTCTGGCTTTTCTCAGCGTCGGATTTATACTTCTTTTCTGTTTTGAATATTGATGCAGCACTTCCCTTACGTGACTGCACTGCCAAATGGTGTCTAGACGCCAGAGCAGCTCTGACTAATTAGTGTAGTCACCCCAGTCTCTCAGCTCTGGTGTTCACATACTCTCTATGTTGCTGCTATAAATAGGTTCCCAAACACAGGCAGCAGTGCAAGGACAGTGGCAGTGGGCATGTCCAGGCTTCACCGGCCATCCTGGAGGTGTGGCACAGGACAGCGCTGTCACTCCCTGCATTCCCAACAGGGCGATGGCTGTACCCACTCCCTTGGACATCACAACCTCAGTGAGGGCAGCCAGCAGGAGACCTGGTTCAGTGCCTTGCTTGGTCTGAATATCACCAGTGCCCGGGCAAGGCTGAGAGAGGATTCTCTCCGCGGGGGCTCAGCCCTTGTGTACCAACAACAGTCAGGAAGAGAAAAAAGAAACAAGAGAAACCCATCACCTGCCATCCCAGCCATGTGGGTGCTTCTTGGGGAGGACTCTGGCTCAGAGAGTTGCTCTCTAATAGGTCATGATTTGCCCCAGATCCAAACTAAAAATGGTAAAAATTTTCTGCAACTTCACAATTTATATCATACTTTTAAATACTGCACCAATGCTAAGGCTGAATTGACCAGCCTTGAAGAGGGAGAACTGATAAATATCAAAGATAACTTCAGGACATCAAAGAACTTTTACAAAACCTTGAGAACAAAAAGTGGTGAAAACCTAATCAATGCTGCCTATGCAACGGGCTGTGCTAATATAAAATTAAATTGCCTCAAAAATTATATGCAGATTAAATACAATACTGCTATTAACAAAGCTTATTTGTAAGCAAAATGTGAAAGTTTTGATTTATCCAGCTGAGTATTTGAAGAGCCACTATCATAAGGAGAGCAAATTAACTTTGCTTCTTTTGTATTTTTAACTGTTACAAATTATTTTACTGGTACTAATACAAAGCATTAGAGAATAGCAGGTTTGGGATTTTTTCTTTTCAGAAAGGCTGTTTGTTGTTTGAGCAGATTTTCTTTGAATTTGCCAATGGGATTATTCTTACTTTTCCAGCTAGTGGTATACAAAATACTTAAAGTAAGCTTTTCAGAAGATCTGCAAGTTTTCCAGGGCTAAGATATAGGACTAATTGAATTTGTGGGGTTTCTGCCCTACAAAGAGATGATTTGTTGTTGTTGTTGTTTCATCTTTCTGGGAGGAAGATTTCTGAGTAGTAGCCCTTACTTATACAAGGAAAAGGGAAGAAATCATAAATGCTGCTGTGCACAATGAGGATTTTGTGATGGAAAAAGAAATTAATAGTTCCTTTTAAATGTGGTCCTGCTACATGGTATGAACAATATAAAGCTGCCTGTCTCTGTCCAGCAGTGAGATACATCTGGGTACACTGCACAAGTAAAACTGTGCACAGTGAAGGTACAGTGGCAAGCTCTGTTTGTCATGGCTTAGAGTGGCAAGCAACTGCTCAGTCATGGCTTAGAAACCCCCAAGTTCCCACCTGCAAGTTGCCTCCTCCTGAAGGAGCACTAAGTTAGCACAGTGCGCATATTTTTTTATAGGACTGCTGTTATCAGATTGCTCTGATTCCGCATCCCGAAAAGGATTGTCTCTTTTACCCAAACAGTTGTTAATATTCATGTGCAATACCTTAGGATTAATAGTTCTCATTAGGCTAATTTCTCTCTCTCTCTCTGGATAAATAGCAGTACCAGTGTTTCGGAGTTAACTGATGAGCACACTTTCATCACTGCCAGGCTACTGGAAGTGTTTGGGGCTAGATCTTCAGTGAGTGTTAATCAGCAGATCTGCACTGAAAGTATTGGAGTGTTTTATGGCAGATGGAGGCCTGCCTCTGGTTTTGTTTGCTGGCCTTAACTTCATCTCCAGTGCAAATGAATCCACGTAAGCGCCAGGTGTGGTTAACAGCTCAGGAGAGGGTGAGAGCTTGGACTGTGTGAGGTTTGGGTGACTCACTGGGGAAGGGGTGTGTGATAATGTCCAGTAATGCTCAGACCTGAGCTATCTGAACTACTTTTGACTTATGAAAACTTAAATGTGCAATGTTGCCACATCATTGCTTTTTATGACCACAAAAATTCTTCAGAAACTCACATGGAAATCAAGCTGTATGCAAAAGAGATCAGCAGAGCTATTTTTAGCCTCCTTTAGGGTTTACAACAAATAAGTTCTTTAAGCAGGCTGGGTAGTAAATGACTGCTGTTATTCCATAGTTATCAGTCCTTAAAAACATTTAGAGAAGAGGAAGGTATGAAATGATCTCTGGACCAATGCACCTCATAACCTCAGGGAGAACTGGACATTTAAGAATGATGACATGATTGCAAGAAGTGTTTTCAGGATTATCAAGATGCTGATTGTATAATTCTGTTGCCAAAAAGATTTATTTGGGGTCACATAAATAATGAAATTTAGATCTGAGGAGTTACTTTGTTTTAGAAATGCAAGAATACTGTATATACAGCGTATACTGTATATGCCCTTTCTACTATGGCAGAGGTTTTTCATACCAGGTAGATAGATGTAATAGGCTCTGTTCTGTTCTAAACCTGACTTCATCCAGGTATTAGTAGAATTAGAAAAATCCTTGGAATCTGTCAACTGTCTTTGTTCCCAATTGATCCAAAAGCTGGATTCGAGCCACTATCTTAATTACTGGCTGAGAGAGGAATCACTGCAGTGTCAGAGGGTTTCCCTGCCCAGATTTTCTTCATAGTGCTGCAATTTATCTCTTTCCATACCTTGAGACCCATTTCTTCTCAGCCTGTCTCCTGGCAGGTACAGTATTTATTCACCAGCTAAGCAGGGGTTTTACGTAAATTTAGAAATTTATGTATACATACATATAGGGCATCCCGGAGGATGGTAGAGAGGTTGACTTTTTAAAGCTATTGAAGGCAGCTGGGTACAGTTTTCCATCTCAAGGTTAAGTGGTAAAATAAGGCAAGAAGAGGGAGTGAAAAGCTTAGAGTTGACTGTGGCTTGAAGGGACCCATGGATTTGCTGGTGTCAGAGAGAGATGGAACTAAAATAAGGCCGTGAGAACAGCACTCGTAAGTTCAGGTATAGGTTGCAGGGAGTTTATTTATAGGATGCTTTCTCAAACTAAGCCTCTGAACCTTTTGATGTTTGCCCATCGTTACTTTCAGGCCAGTTAATGATGTGTATCCAGTCCCATTCCGGGGTAGGTAAAACAATAAAGCAAACAAAGATAATTAGTCTCTGGAGCATGTAAACAAATAAAGTAAATCACTTGCAAATGACTTGTTTCTGCTAACTTTTGTGGGGTTGTTGCAAAACTGCAAAAGAGCATTTATATTGCAAATCTGCATAATGCTGGAGCAGTGATGAAAATTCATAGATTATACGACTCTAATTTTGAGAGGGCTTTGCAAAGATTAAGCTTCTGATCCTGAGACATTTACTGTGGGTTGTCAGATGCAAAAGAACATTTTTATACCTATTTCACAGAAGAGAAGATTGAAGTAGGGAGAGTTTGGGGTTTTTTTATGTACGTAAAGGTCTAAATAACACTTTGTAAGTAAACAGAAGTCACTGCTCCAAGATGATAAGGCTAAGCTGGGCAGGGGAGCGACTGTAGGATGTGGGACCTTGCCCCACCTCACCAATGCCTCGCAGACCTGAATGGGCGCATTATGTGGCCTTTAAAGCACAAATAACCAGAAGAGGTCCTGTCTGTCAGTCCTTCTGTTTTCCAGCACGGTAGTAATCAGTTGATCATAATACAGCTTCACTCCTGGCTTAAAGCAGCTCCTGTATGTACTCAGTGCTCTCCCCTCCTTGCTCATGGGCTGGCTGAGGTAAGTGACAATAATGTGGCCACTCAGCAGCACACCTCGGTGCAGGGCACTCTTTCCTTTCATCTCAGCCCTGGGCTCAGTGCTCTCGACTTCGGATAAATGCACATTTTACAAGAACAAACAGATTCTCAGTGCCGTGGCTCTGGGGGCCAAGGAGACCATGCTGGCCGGTCCTGCCTGCTGCCCCCCTTCAGCCAGCAGCCCCTGCAGGCCAGGCCAGAGCAGGGATGAGCTGGAAACTCAGGGCAGCACCAAAGCAGCTCCTGCTTCAAGTCTTGCAATAAACTCTTGCTTGCTCTGGGAGCCCAAACATGTGCTTTTGTGTAATCAGTAAAAATCTTCAGGATACAAAGCTTCAGTTAAGAGTTCAGATCCAGGCAAAATGACTCCTCATATGATAAAATCACTCTTTGTCTTGTTTTCTTGGCATGAAAATGCAGAACATGTCTTTTAGAAAAGGGCAGGCATTTCCCTGTTATTCTGTTCCTTTTTACTGTTTCCTTACACTTTTTT
>VYZT01012496.1:25584-38592 GCA_013400735.1 Pomatostomus ruficeps | reverse complement strand
TCCCTGAGCTCACAGCCATCCCTGTGAAGGTGCTCACAGCCATCCCTGAGCTCACAGCCCTCCCTGCTTGTGTGCTCACAGCCGTCCCTGAGCTCACAGGCATCCCTGTGAAGGTGCTCACAGCCCACTGCAGCTGCTCCCTGGGCAGGGAAAGTCCTCCCTGGTTTACTGCCCGTTCGCTGCTCGCGGCGAGGGAGCCAAGTCCTCCCCGCTGTCAGTGACCTGGTGCTGATTGCCCCTCTGCCCTGCCTTTCAGATGATCTAGCAGCTGTCTCAAGGAATTGAAAGCTACTACTTTAGGTAAAATAATAATATCATTTAAGGCCATACTGTGTGAAAATTATTGTAATTCTGGTGCACTTGGGCTGCTACAGAGCGGATCTGCCGGCCAGTACCTGGGAGTACCGTGGCAGCACACAAAGGAAAGTTTCGGGGAGTTGAGAAGGATCTCAGTATACAGAACATCGACTTGCACTCTGCAGGGGTGATCATTTAGATGGACAGTAACAGGGAAACAGGCAGTTTAATCTCCTGCTAATTTATCTTGTTGCTGATGACATTGATTAACAGTGAAAAGCGAAACCCTTCTCTGCGTGTGCAGCAAGGTGTGGCTACACCGAGTAACAGCGATGGCAAAACTGCACCTGGATTTGTGCAGTTGTGAAAGGCTTTAGCGAAGTGTAGAGAGGGGAAAATACTTTCAAGTACAGTTTCTAAAACTGTGTCAAGTGCAGGCCTCTGAAGTGCAGTCCTTTTATTTCAGACAAGGGGAATGTGGTACTGAGGGTGCTGTTCGAGGGCGTGTAATGACTTCACACTGCACCGGCCAGATGGGGGAAAGAGCCGGCTGAGTGTCGGATTGTTTGGGGTGGATTGTTCAGTCATGAGGTGGATTGTTCAGTCATAACGTGCCTGGGGAAAGCTGCTCCAGCAGCGGCTTCTGCAGTAGGTGACACCCAGGGAAACAGAAGCCAGAGTGTGGGCAGAGGCTTCTCCAGGTTGTGTGACTGACTCCGCCGAGCCTGCAGCGGAGCAGTGTTCTTCATTTGGTGTAACTCGCTGGGTGAATCTTCGGGGTGTGCAACAAGTGATTTGTGCAAAATCACCTGGGGATGGAATTCAGCTTAACTAAAGCGTGGTCTAAGAAAACAACGTGAGGAAGCACTACAGCCATTCATTTGGCTGTATGAAAATGGAAATGTTCTGCGTGCACGTGTATTTGTGTATAGGGACCCTACCTGCATAGCCTAATCTGTAACCTGTTAAAAATAACTTCCAGCTTTAAAGTGAAGAGTAATACTAATTTCAGGTTCAATTATTTTTTTTTCTGAAAGGACTTTCCTGCTGTTCAGCCTCTGTGCGCAGCTCTGGCCGGAGCTCTGTGCCCTGTTGGGTGGGGGCTGAAGCAGAGCAGTGCAGGGTTCTGCTGCTTGCGGGGCTGTGGGAACGCTCTGCGCACCTCTCCAGCCACACCGAGGCTTCTTTCCTCTGCTGATGAGTTTCCTGTGCTTCACTTTGAAAAATTTCCTCTGAGGCCATTTCTCTGTACAGCTCTTTCTGTAGTGAGTTTGAATTTTAAAACACTCCATTTCTTGCATCCTTTCTTTTGTTAATCCTCAGTAAATGGGGCAAATAATTGGGAGGTGTCACCTGTCCTTGTGCGAATGGTGCCTCTGTTCATGTCGGCTTCTTGCAGAGAAAGGCCCCAGGGCTGCCGCAGTGACAATCTCTGAGGGAGGCTCTGACACTCTCCTGCTCCCAGGAGCTGTGGCTGATCCTTCCAGATTTCCAGGAGGGATGCAGTCTGTTATCTCAGGATTTTGTTGCCATTTTCAGGATACTCTTCCTTGTTTTGCTCTTCCTAGAGGATCCTGATCTTTTTTTGTTCCTTCTTTGTGTTTTTCTTGTTTTGTTTTTTCCTTCTTCCCGGCACTAGGGAAGTTTGTCTCCCTTTGTAGCCCAGCTGTTGACAATATGTGCTCCATAAATAGGAAGAGAAAGGCTACAGGCATTCCCACTTCTCTCTACTTCCCTTATCATTTGAAACTATTCTCCTAGCTCCAGATAGAGCTACATGAATAATTAAATTCTCATTAAAGTTATGATACACAAGAGTATTATAATATTTCATAAATAGCAAACTATAGCTCTCTGAAGCTCTCAAAACCTGCGAGCTTCCCACTCACCCTGGACCTTTCTGGCACTTCTGTTGGTACCTTCTCCTCTGCATGCCTGATTTGCACCACACTTCAAGGATATTCTCCTAGAAACAGGAGGATTTGCTTTCCTTACTTTATCTCCCAAAAAAACCAATTCCTTTCTTTATCTCCCAAACTTTATCAATGGAGAACATGAGTTCGCTGTTGTGACACACGTTGTCATTTGGCAATTTTAAATTTGCCACGAGCTGGTCAGAGCGGGTTTTGTGTTCAGTCATGATGAGTGAGGGGTTTCAGCAGGCTCGGGTTTTCACCTGGAGCTGCTGTCCATCTCCTCCTGTGTCCCACGAGGCTTCTGTCTCATGGTGTTGGAGCAGAAGGAGAAATGTCTGCTCCCGAAGCTGGTGTGGCAGCCACAGTTTGATGCTGAGAGCCAACACCCGTGGTGGCCATGCAGTTTGGATGGTTTGGCTTGAAGCTGGCAGTGCCCTGTTCAGCACCAGACCATGTCCCCAGGTGCCACATCTGCATGTCTCAGAATCCCTGCAGGGGCTGTGATCCCACTGCATCCCTGCGCAGCCGATTTCAGTGCCCAGCAGCCCTTGTGGTGAGGAAATGTTTCCCAAAATCAGCCTCAGCCTCCCCTGAAACAGCGTTCTGCTGGTGACACCAGCCTGGGGACACGCTGTCCATGTGCTGGCTTTTTCTGCTTCTTCCCTTCTTACTCCCTGAGCTGCAGGGATGGAGCAGAACCCTCCCTGTGCTCCTGGTCCCTGACCCAGCCCTGCCGAGGCGCCGGAGGCTCCCTTATTTACCCCTGGGTGTCCTGTTGCACCTTCATCACTGCTGCCCGAGCAGTCAGTGAACCCCAGTGAGCCCCAGCCAGGCAGGGGCTGGGTGAGGAACTGGTTCCATCCCTGAGCAGGGGCCGAGCAGAGACAATCCAGGGCTGCCTGGCAGGAGCAGGACCAGAGCTGGGAGAGAAGGGAGAGAAGGCTCTGAGCAGACAATCCAGGGCTGCCTGGCAGGAGCGGGACCAGAGCTGGGAGAGAAGGGAGAGAAGGCTCCGAGCAGAGACAATCCAGGGCTGCCCAGCAGGAGCAGGACCAGAGCTGGGAGAGAAGGCTCCGAGCAGAGCTGCTGGTGCCCTTTCCTCAGGGGAAAGGGAGATGCGTTCTCAGCAGCACTTACCAACAAATTTCTGATGTAGTATGTCTTTGTCTTCATTATCCACGAGGATCTAAATGCAGCCTTATCTGGGCTAGTCTTTGCAGGGGATAACAGCCTATTACTGCTAGCGGTTAATCCAATTACTCTTTTAGGTCAAGGGGGAGTGTTCTGTGCAAATATTTTTGGAAGATCTGAAAAAAATTATTCTGTGTGGTTGACCCAAAGAGAGCATATTTCAGAATTTTTCAGCAGATCAAAAAGTTTAGAAATTTCTACATATGTTGGAGGAAACTTGGTTGAAAGAGCTGTCAGCTTTCAATTTTGATCGCAAGACAGTCGCTTATTTAAAATATAAAGATATTTCACAATGCAAAGTTTCAAATTATAAAATAAATCACGATCTAAAATCATCAGAGAAACTCTTTGATGTGGGAATGAAGGTGGAGCTGTGCAAACCTTAGGAATTAATTCAGCATGAAATGTTTTGCCTAAAGTGGGTTTTAGCCATATAATTTTGGCTGCCTTCGTTCCTGGTTCCCAGTAAGGATTTCATCAAGGGCATCAGCAGGGCCTGGGCAGGAATTGTGAGCGATGCAGCCGGGGCAGGGGGCTCTGTCCTGGAGAGGGGAGTGCACCCGAGGGTGAGCGCAGCAGCTGCTGCAGGGGTGACAAACGCACGGTGTTCCAGGTGGGGTGGGGACCCTGCCCGGGGCTCAGTGCTGAGGTCCAGGCTGCAGCTACCTGCAGAGGTTTTGTGGCTCTGCCTTGCCCAGCAGTCACAGCAGGAGCTGGGACCTTGGCTTCACCCCAAGAAATATTCCTTGGGCATCAGTGGTGAATTTTAAATATTCCTGTGATATTTGTGCCATAAATAGGAGGTTACCGTCCCTCTCCCACCAGGCGTAGAAGAGCACTCTGGGGCCATACACTGTTGAATCCCCAAAGCCTCGAGTTCTAATAACCAACTGCGAGCCAATTCAGAGCAGCAGGCTGAGAACTCATTAGTTGCAGTACTGAAAGCCCTCTGTTGGACAAGGGCTTTGCTTCCCGAGTGTCGGAGTTCTTGGAGACACTTACTGCCCATCTCAGAATTATGCTCTATTCATGCATGCCATAAACTGTCCTTTTAATATCAGTTCAGAACTAAGCACAGGAAATAGTTGCCATAGAGGAAATTTACGGAATTGGTTTGAGAACAAAAGACAGGCGCTGCCTCCCTATGAGAGCGGAGGAGCTGGGCTGTCCCTGGCAGCCTCTCATCCGTCACGGACCCCATCCAGCAGCAGCTTCCAGATGGAATGAGAGTTCCTTTTGAGCCTACTTCTAATTTTGAAAAACCATCTAAAGAAAGTTGTGTCTTTCACAAGGTATTTTTGCTGTTTTGTTTCTTTCCGTTTGAAATAAGCTGGTGTGGTGCCTGGCTTTGGTGGTTTGGGGGAGAAAGGAGTGATGCAAAAGGAGGGACTCCAGAAATGGCTTACTGTGAATAAAAATTAGAGAATTGGCTGCTTGTGCTTCCTGTAATATCTGTCTTCATTGTGAAAACTGCAAGTCAGAGTCAACCAGACTTCAAAGTTGGGAGCACACAGCTGCGAGCTGAAAATAAGATTTCTGGGTGATGCAGAAGTGCCAGGGCTGTTTGGTAAGAATACTTCATCAGGATCTTGGCAAAGCTCGGTGGTGCAATGGTTTGGATAGACAGTGTTGTCATTAAGGGGTTTTGAGTGGTTTACAACCCCAGAATAGAAGTTTTTTTCAATTAGCTTTTAAGTATTGTTGTGCTCTGGGTTTATTATGTTCAGATGGCTCACAAAAAAATCACACCTTCAACTGGGAAAAATTAGCGGGAAAACAAAGCAGTGATGAACAGAAGCAAAGGGAATTTTTACTGCACATGTAACTGAGAGACTTTCAGCAGCTGTCTCAACTATGGAAACTTTCTTCCAGCAAAACCCCCACTTTCCTCCCGTTCCCTGTCCTCCAGGCAGTCACTCGAAGCAAGTTATTCTGGAGAGGGTTTTTTTTAGACTTGTTCCTGTAAGGAGCTGAAAGTAACTTGATAGCCTAATGTTTTCCCCTAAAAGGCAAAAAAAAAATCTCCTGCATAACTGTAAACAGCGGCAGGGCCTGGGTGACCTCCTGGGTGACCTCTGTTTCCTTGCTGTGGGTGCAGGCAGAGGGTGCAGGAGGTGCTCAGGGGCTGTGCCCGGCATGGCTGCCGCTCTCACCATTCCAGACACTCATCCTGGGGAATGATTTTATTGCGGCTTCCTCCCCTGTGCCAAAGGGAAGGGATTTTCTTCCTTGGGGGGTGCAGGGTTTAAGGGGCACTCTGATGCTCGCCGTGGCTTGAAGACCTGGTGTGCAGGGACACGGCTTCAGTCCTTCCAAAATGCCAGCAAAACGAATTTATTGCAAGTGTGAGCATCCTGGGGCCCACAGCCTGTAAAACTAACCAGGCTGTGAGGAGTCAGGGGACTGAGGAAAATTCGTATTTCAGGTAATGACCTGAAAAGGTCATTCCAGGAGTGAGTGGGTCCATGGAGGTGTGATTTTGTTGTGTCAGATTGTGTCATACATAAAGAGCAATAGTCCAGCAGGACCAGGAGGATTTGTTTTGCCTGGATTTTGTTTACCCCGTGGTTGCTCCAGCCTTTAGCCAGCAGAGCTGAAGGCTCTCTGTGTACAACCGGGAGGAAAGATATTTTCTTACGGCTTCATTAAACTCTGAGTTACACCAGAGATGATTCCCTTGGAACCCAAGCCAAGGCCCATGGACAGGGTTGATGTTATGGTTTCTGGCCATTCAGGATGGGACTGAAATGCAGTTGGACATGAAAGAAAGACACAGACCAGCGGCCTGGTTAGCTGGTGTGTTTATATAAAGTAAACATGTTGGAATTTATCTTGAAAACCGTCCTGGTGCCCGCAGTCATCCTGGAGATCGCTTTCTCTCCGTAAAGCTTACAGGAAGAAGAAATTTTTTTCCTACTGGCTTGTTGACAGCAAGTTTTTATTAATGTAATTATTATTATTTTATTTGAACTAAAGAATGTGCTGCAGGGTGATATTTGGCAAGCTGGATGTTTTGATGTCGGAAACAGAACAGTTACTGCAGTTTTTTATCCTTACTGCTGAGCCAGTTCCTCTCATGTGTTCAGTGTCTGTGGGTTTGGTCTCCATCACGTTATGAGGGGATAAAAAAGGATTCATGTTTTGAAGGCTGTGTAGAATTTATTTATCTGTCACTGCCACCTGAGAATGTACAGGTTCTTTAGCAGTGTATTGGTGACCTGTGTCCCTGGCATGCAAAGTCTTATCCCTGTTTTATTCACGGGAAGATGGGAATGTGGAGCACTGACAGGTCTTTAAGATGTCCATGCGTTGGCAGATACTTAAGAAGATGTTCAATGTTAAAATTAGTGGCCAACAGTTTGAGAACCAACCAAACTCACCTGGTGCATGCTAGGGCATGTTTTAGGCCAGCCTAGCAGTAGTTACTTTCGTCATTACTGAAGTTTTACTTTAATTCTTGGAGTTTTTTTTAATTTTTGGGGTTTTTTACACAGGGTTGGGGAGTCTAAGTTTGGTTTTGGTTATGGTTTTATATCTCTGTGCTACACTGTAAATAACAATTGGTGCTTAGAGGCTGTCCTGTGAAAAGCAGTTAATTTTTGTTTTTGTGAGATGATCTGTGCCTAAAGCTGTGAGCTGAGGAATCTCACCATCTCTGTTATTAAGGTTTCATTTTTTTAGACAGTGGAAAAGTGTTTCAGTTCTTTCTGGTAATGTAATACTTGGAGGTAGCTGGAGCTTCCTTTATGCTATTTATTTTATCTTCTTGCCATTTAATAGTGTGACCCCATTCAGAAGCGTTTCGGGCTGTGTATCATTTATGTTATTAATGGCAGTATTGATTTGTAACTTTAAAAACGACTCGCTGCTTTACAAGAAAAGCATCAGGAGGATGAATGTGCTTTCCCTTTGTGCATCTCGTCCTCCATCCCTTGAGAATGATCGAGCCAGAGCCGCTGGGTTATCGTCCCTGCCGTGAGGAAAAGGTGTCACTGTCCCGACAGAGAAGGGGTGTCACTGTGTCCCCACAGAGGGTGTCCTTGTCCCCTGGGGCACAGAGACCCGGGCTGGCACCGCCTGAGGTGGGCAGCGATTGCTCCCTGCTGTCAGTGCAGAGATTGCCCAGGGCTCGGCCGTAAAAGAGTTTGGTTTGTTTGGTTTGCTTTTCTCAATCTGCATGCCGGGTAGATAGAGGTGCTAGAGGAGAATAAAGCAAATATAGAGGGAACCGTTGCTTTTCGGAGCAGGATGTTATTGTACTGTTTATTAAAGCTGCATGGAATGGTATGAAGTGCTGAGGTTTATGAGAAGCGTTGTCTATAAAAGTAAATGTTTTTTCCCACCCTTCTACCTTCCATGGCTAAGATACTTTACAGTTTAAAGTTTATTTTCCTTCCTATGACCCTTTCCTCCCCTCCCGTCTTTCCCCACCCCGACTTTATGTAGTTGATTTGATTCTCTGGATTGCTTTCCTCAAGCTCTAACTTGAGTTCATTTTGTTATGTGGTGACCACAGTTATGGATGACGCTCCCCCTGGCACACAGGAGTACATTATGTTACGGCAAGATTCCATCCAATCTGCGGAATTAAAGAAAAAAGAGTCCCCTTTTCGTGCTAAGTGTCACGAAATCTTCTGCTGCCCACTGAAGCAAGTGCACCTCAAAGAGAACACAGAGCCGGAAGGTTTGTGGCACATGGATCCATGTTCTGTTTGTTTCTCTCTATTCCCTGTATGTCCCGGGGTGTGCTGTGTGTTCCCCAGCCTGTGTCGGCGCCATGCCGCTGCCGCAGGAGCCTGTGCCCCTGTCCCCTGCTTGCCTGTCGGTGTCTGGTGCAGCTCTCACGGACACTGTGACCCCAGCCACCATCGGGTCACTCTAGAGGAGAAATGGCGCTGCTTTCTCTTAAATAAAGTTTGTTTGTTTCAGCTCTCATCATTACACACTGCCCTTTTTTTTGGCTGCCAAAAGCTGCTTGCTACTTAAACGGCATCAATTCCCGGTCGGTTCTTTGCAGTAACGTTCCTGGAGCTGCACTGCTCAAAGTCTGGCACTCAGACTCCGATTCGGCTTCCCCCACACCTCTCACCCCATCAGGCTTCTGCATAGCGCTGGAGAATGCTCATGGCAGCTGTACTCGGGTGAAGCAGGATGAACTTTGTATGTAATGCACGCCTGGTTGCATTTTGGGAAATGAAATGCATGCAGAGTAGAAAAAAATTAGTAGATTGTTTTCCTTTTCAGATTAAGCAAAGGTATGGTCTCTTCTCATGCTGTGTTCACTAATATGAAATTGCCACTGAGGTATATCTCATTCATCTGGTATAGATAAGATTAAGCTATTTTAAATTTTATTTTTTTAATACTTTCTCTTATTGTTCCATATGTGTTTTGCATTACTGCTTCATATTCCACATGGTAAGCCTTCTACTTTTTGCATAAGCTCCAGTATCTGCCAAGACAAATAATGCTGCTGCTGGTAGAAGTGTGTTAAGATGAAATATTCAGGGCTGGATTTTGCCACAGTCGAGTCTGCAGGAATGGCAGAGCGAGCAGGTTGGAGTTCCTATTGCAAATCACTTGCATTATTCTCTCTGTAATGATGGGCGTCAGCTGCTGAGCTGTCACTATTAGCCCAAAATATTTCAGTCAATTGCCTTCTCTTGTTACATTCCCCAAATTTTGCATGAATGTTCTTTGTACCACCATTGGGAGATTTGTGTCTTTTCAAATAAAAGTGTTTATTAAAATAGCATTTATCATCTCACCAGAAATATTAACTCTGATACACATTCTGGTTTAAGGCCTGGGGAGAGGTTTCTTGTTCCAGTGATGATGTAAATGAATGTTAAAATTGGGGCTTGAAAAAAGTCTCCAGTTGTCCTCTCGGTTCTGGGGCTGACGTGATAGAAGTTGTGATTTCCTAACTCATAAAAGTGAAGAAAAGGTGAATCCTGCAGCACTCTTCAGGATTAGCGGATGTCGTGGATTTCCCTTCACCTGTCAGGGCTTTGTTGTTCAGGAGTAAATTGTGAGCCCAGGACTGTTCATGTCAAGCTCCTCGAGGAGGATGATGGCAGCTGAGCTTCTGGAGGTGCTCAGCACGTGGTACTTGGTGAGCAGGAAGATTCCACAGCCACGAGGCGTGAAAGGATGGGCTCTACCCCTGGCTGAGCTGCTGTACTACAGATTTTCCCTCCGCTCAGGTGTGACTCCAGCAGAAGCTCGTGGTTATTGCAGTGGAGCTTTCACGGGGAGCTGGATTCCTGCTGAAGACGAGCACGTAGCTGGGTCTGTGATTTATTTCAGTGAATAAATCAACCATTTACACCCCGTGGCCTGTCCAGGAGGAGAAAGGACAGCGGGGCAGTGCTGGGCCTTCCCTCTGCAGAGCGTGAGTCTCTGGGGCCCTGGTGTGGGTCGGTGCTGGGGAATTTGGGATGTGCCGGGAGAAGCTCCAACAGTGCAGCTCAGAGGGAAGGCCTGGGGAGCAGCAGCAGTGCTGGGTTGTTGCCTGCAAACCAAGAGCTGCTGGTTCTCCCTAAAGCTGCAGTGCCTGTCTGCAGCCCCAGCGGTGTGTGACTGGGCAGGCACAAGAAGCCATGGCCGTGTGGGCTTGTCTTACCACACCTGATGGGTGGGAATTCAGAGGGGTGTCAGGGTCTGTTGGTGTGTGGTTTCTGTGTGGGTTTCTCTAAATGATGTTGTCTCTAGCACGGGAGGGAAAATACCTGATCAGGAATCCTTTCAGCCTTTGTTGTAGCTCACGTTTATCTTTTTCTTCCAAAGCTGTGAATTGCTTGGCAGTGGCATTAGACCCGCTGAGAGACTGATGTGTGTCATCCTCAGTGGTTTTGGCACGAAGCTTGAAAAGTTTTGGTTGTGAGGTGATCTGAGCTGTGCTTTCCATGCAATCCCTGCAACAGCCCTTCCAAGTTAATGGAGTGGCTGAAACAAATCCTAGCAGAATACCTTCCAGAGTGAGCCCAGCAGTTAACAGCTCAACTGTGCTGTTAGGATAAAGGAAAAAAAATGTTTAAACTTGTTACTGTGACATAAATTACACATTTTTGAAGGTACTGGAAAGTATGACAACTAGGAAGCTGTTAGCAAAGTTCTCCCCGTAAAATGTCACAATGGAATTCTCATGGAAAATTGCAGACTTGAAAGACTCTGCAGAGAGTATAAAAATGCACCTTTTTAATCTGCAGAGTGATGGCACGGGAACACACAGGAAAGCCTGCATGCTTCTAACTTTGCAACTCTTCACTTTAGATGATGGATTTCTCTGCACCTTTTACCACTTTCATACAGGGTTAATGCTCGGGGAGCCTCATTTATCCCTGCAGGATCTGGACTCCCTGGGCCTGTAGGATGATACCAGGTAAAGGATTTCAGGCTTTTTGTAGGGCTGTCTGGGGAATGTTCTGCTCTTTGCAGAAAGATTTGAATACCACCTCATGCTGGTATCTGAGGCTGGTGCTCCATCATTCCTCATGGCTTGGGCGTTTCATTCCTCGTATCTTGGGCCTATTTCTAGACGCAGAAGTGGGAATGAGAAGATTAGATCCTTGTTTCCTCAGTTAATCTGCCTTGGTTCCTTGTTCCTTGCCTCACACCTGCTTGCAGCATCTTTATTCACAACACGCAGGTCCTCAGGAGCACCTCAGGAGAACAGGTCCAGGGCCAGCTCCTTTGGTACCAGCCTGGAGGACGCTCAGAAGGTCCTTGGCCCAGTAACTGCAGCAGGAGTGGCTGTGGAAGGAAGGAGAACAATGGGAAATCACAGCGGGGAGATCTTCCCCAAATGTGGAAATTTCCACTGGCGCCCCGGGCCAGCCTGGGCTGCAGCTCGGATGGGCTGCTGCCCTCCCAGTGCCCTGGGCATCCAGGGCCATGGGAGGAGCTGAGCTGCTGCTTGATCCTGCACCACTGCAGCTTTGCTTTGTCCAGGTCCTTCTGCAGTTCACGGTGCCGTGGATCTCCCAAACGCAATCGAACCAGCAGGGCTGACATCCCCACCTGGCTGCTGGCTCCCTAGGGCATTGGGCATTGTTTACAGCTGCATCCAGGCAGCAGCAATACAGAGTGTTTCTGTAGCTTCCCCGCAGCCAGGAACACGCTGCTAACAGGAGAAGGGCCATCTGAAGTACATTTTGCAGCTATTTGTTCTCTTAAATAGTTTAAACATAAGCTGCTGTTGCTATCTGTGTAAAACATGGTTACATAAAAAGAAGTCAGCTCCTGGAAAACTAATTTGAGTTGTATTATTACATCCAGGGGAGGGAATAAAATGAGAGAAATGTTTTTAAAAACACCCATTGGTTAGTCACAGTCACACAATCAAGAGTCTTGGACACTTGCCCATAGTTCTGTTTCCATGTGGGATTTTTTTTTTTTTGCCTGTTTCTATTTTTTTTTTTATTTGGTAACGTTTAGCCTCCCTCCAGGCATACATAACCTTTTTACACAGAAAAGCAGACAAGCATGGCAAAATACGTATTGGGGATGGGGAGAGGAAAATCTGGGATAGCAGCTGGTAATGAGGAAAGGCAGCTTTCCTCAACCAACAGGAAATCTGATTAGATAGAAAATGTTAAGGACGCTAATGTGAAACAAGCAGCTCTGTGGTTGCCCTTGACAATGGCTGTTATCTCCATCCCTGGCAGGGCAGTGAGGGGCAGAGCCCATCCTGGGCTGAGGCAAAGGCAGGCTGGTTTGCCATGGGGGAGCTGCCCCCTGCACCCACTCGTGTGCCCTGGCACCTCTGTCAGCAGCAGAAATGTGGAGCCTTTACGCTGCGATACAGAACGTCCCGTGGTGCTCCACGCGTCGTGTCACCACTGATAGTGCTGTTACTTGGCACTCTAATTATATCCTTTTCTTCTAGACTAAATCAGTCCTATTAGCCCTGCTGGCTCATTTAATTATGTTAATGCATGTGTATTTCTGCATTTTAGAGGAGAAAAGGAAAGAAGAAGGGGGAGGAGGACTGTGTTTGAAATCAGGGAATTGTGAGAGCTTTTTAAACTTTACATATTGTTCAGAACTAAAAATGACTTTGTGTTCCAGTGAGGAATAATGAAGATGAGCCACATGAACCAGGCACAACTGCCCATGTCCAGGACACTCAGAGCAGGCACACGTGGCAGTGGGACACCAGTGAGGGGGTTCTGGGCTTCCTTCAGCCTCAGGTGTAACCTCCCTGCCAGGGAGGAGCCGCGGGTTCACTGAGGGGGCTCCTGCTCTCTCTCGTGGCCCTGCTGAACCTTTGCCCAGATTATGGCTCTTTCCTACTAAACTAACCACATTTCACAGGCTTCTGTGGTTCCCTCATGTCTTCTGCTTTCAGTGGAGGTGAAAAACGAAGACCTGGGATCCCTTTTGCTCTTGCCAGCAGGAGCCTTTAACCCTTTCCTGCTGCAGCTGAGCTGACCTGGAGCTGCTCATCCCAGGGAAGGCATCCCTGATGCTGGGCCCTGCAGCCCCCCGTGTCTTCCCCACTGCCCCCCGTGCCCTCCTCACTGCCTCCTGTGCCCTCCTCGCTGCCCCCTGTGCCCTCCTCGCTGCCCCCCGTGCCCTCCTCGCTGCCCCCTATGCCTTC
>VYZT01012496.1:0-25549 GCA_013400735.1 Pomatostomus ruficeps | reverse complement strand
TGCCCTCCTTGCCGCCCCCTGTGCCTTCCTCACTCCCCTCCATGCCCTCACTGCCCTCCGTGCTTTCCTCACTGCCCCCCGTGCCTTCCTCGCTGCCCCCCGTGCCCTCCTCGCTGCCCTCCATGCCCTCACTGCCCTCCGTGCTTTCCTCACTGCCCCCCGTGCTCTCCTCTTTGCCTTCCTCACTGCCCCCCGTGCCCTCACTACCCTTTCCCTCAGCAAGGCCCTGCTGTTGGTTCTGCTTTTCCCTGCACCTCTCAGGTCCTCTGAAGCTTTCCCCTTGCCTTGTTCCAGGTTCTGGCACTGGCAGGAAGCAGCTGAGCAATGCCTAAGCCTTCCCCAGCACTAAATGCAAACAAACCCTTGAGTCCTGCCTGTCTGGGTACGCGTGGCGTTGCTGCAGCTGCGGGACCATTTCTGCAGGGAAGGATGATCTGAAGGGAGGGACAGAGAACAAAAGTCAAAGGTCTGAAGCTGCTGCCGGTATAATGGATTTTTCCCCAAAGAGAAGGCTCCTTTGACTTGAGCGGTGAACTGATAACCTCCTGTTTCAGGGCACTGGGAGGCAGTGGTGACAACTCACCCGTGCCTGCTCCAGCAGCTCAGCACACAAAGCAGAACCGCTCAGCCCGTGCGTGGCTGAGCCCTCCTGCCCTGATCCTCCAAAGCCCTTAAGCACGCGATTAACTTTAAACGAGTGCGTGCTCCCAGCAGAGTCAGAGGGGCTGGGATGTGTTTAATGAGCTTACCTGAACACAGCCTGGGCCTGGCTCAGGTTCAGGCTCAGGCAGTGCAAATCCAGAGTAATTCCCCCAAAATCCAAGATTTATTCAATATTTGCTTGTCTGCAGATGAGATCAGAACCCCCTCATAGAGCTGAGTTTGATTTCTTTTCTCACTCCCTCAGGAGTTAATGTGGTCCTTATTGCCACAGCGATTCGTGATTGAACATGCAAGTTCTCATAGCAGTCCTGAGCAGCAGAGAAGCTTAATGGTTCCCATTATAAAGAGGGGAGAGAAGGATTTGATTCTCAAAACTACTTGGACATCTGCTCAGGAGGAGCAGCAGTAACGCTGCACTCTGAGCCCCCTGAGCACCGGGTACCGACTGTGATCTCTGGAAGGGTCTGGGGAGATGATGCTTCCCTCCTTGTAGAAATACAGCAGAGCTGGGAATTCACATCTTTTCCGTGGACTTAAACGTGTGCTGCCACATAAAAACATCTCTTTCTGAGGTGGCTGGACGTGTTTTGAAGAATAAGGTTCTGTGTTTATACTCTTGAGCAGGAAGAATCCAATTGTTGCTGTAATGAGCCTGTCATTAGGTGCTACGGTGATTACAGGGGAAGGAGTTTGAGGCTTCGAAGGGAAGTCACTGTAGCATTTCAGATGGCTTAGAGGCCTCTTTTGTTCCTGAATTCACACGTACCTGCCACCTCTGCCAGGGCACAGGACGCAGTGCAAGAGCTTTCCTTCAGGCGTGCCTTAGCTCCGGAGAGGCTTGGAGATCGGTGTCTTACACACAGCCGTGATCCTGCATCACCCTGTGGTGGTTTTTAACGCTTTTTAACTAATCCACCTGCCAAGTTCTTCCCCCCTACCTGAAAACCAGACCTTTCCTGATGTCTCTGGCTCTTGCTGTCAGCTGAATGTGAGACCTGAAATCAGGATGGCAGCTGGAATATCCTCCTCACTGTGTGCACACAGCGTCTCGGTCCAGGAGATGGGGTACAGACCTTAGTCTGTTTGCCACACTGACATCTAAGAATAATGTGGCTGGAGGAAATGAAGGTAAAATACCAATAATAAAACTAGCTAATCATGAAGTGGTTCATTGAACTGGGTTTTCATGGTGGTACAATTCAAAGGTGCAGCTGTAAATGTGAGCTGTGCAATTGTCAGCCGGATTTGTACTCTGCAGCATCAGAAAAGCTGCAGGAAGTAAAGGCATTAGGAGCAGTTGTAGAACTTTTATTTCAAGATAATGGTTTTTAATTCTCAAACTGGACCTGGCTTTGCCCCTGACCAGGTCATGGCAACCTAAAAAGAAATCTCTTACCTTATCTGTGTACTCTTTGAGAGAAATCTTTTATCTGTGCCTTTTGCTACTTTGTTCTAATCTCAAAGTAAATATTCACTATGGAGACAGTACCTGGCACTTAGCATAGCTGAAGTAGGACGTTCAGACCAAATGAAGTCCCCTGATGCTCTTTTCTCACCTCATCTTTAAAGGACTCTGAGATCTTCAAAGAGTGTTCCTTGGGTGGAGGAAGGCCTTTGTCTTGCTGCTTTTCCATCCCATGACTCTCCTGAGGAAGCATCAGACTTCGTTCTTCAGGCTGGCCTCGTTTTCCATAAGGAGATGTAGTTCTTTATTAATAATGAAGGTTTTCCTCGGTACCTTACAGGGCCCACCATAATCATTGCACAAACCTTCCTCTACAGCTGCAGCTTGGTAGAGTCAGTAATTAATGACCAAGTTTTGCTTTCTAGTTGCTTTTCTCTCTGGTAAGTGTAACCATCTCTGATTTCAGTGGCAAAACTGACCTCAGATATTGCTGGTGTTTCTCAGACATTGTTAGTAGAAAATGTTTAAGCTTCACATAAGATCTTCCCTTCTAATGATGAACTCCACTGTCAGCATTAATCCAGTGGAGTTCATGGGCCTTTTTATGATAAATTTAGATTAAATACTGTAAAACCAGTAGTAACCAAAAATTTGAATGGGACTTGAGCTGCCAAATGCAAGTAAGTGGTTTCTTTAATCAGTTGACTATTAAATTAGATAAGTGTAGAAATGGTGAGAAATTTTGCTGGTCTTTGTACTAATAACAAAGGAGCATGTTTAGGAAATTACTGTTTTAACTGAAGAGAATTTGATGTAGTGCATTTCCTAAGACGTGCAGTGAAATGTGCAGTCAGTATCATACAGCTCTTGATGTATTAAAAAATGCAGTCGTAGTTATTTCTGTGTTGAGAGAAGCTCTGAGTCAAAACAAGCTCTCCTGCTGGTGCTGAGGAACATATTCTTTGTGATAGGCATTTGCTACTCAAGTGGAAGTTGCATATGCTCTGAAATTCAGATGTTCTGCTTCAAATTTTCCTTTGCCCCTTGATAGTTTCTGCTTAATAAAAGACGAAGGAGTAATTTTAAATCACTTGTCTGTGAGGTTGTTGAGCCAGGTGTATTAATGGCAGATTCTTTAATTAGCATATGCAAATGAAACATGAGTGTAATTGTCCATCCAGGAGCCTGAGGAAGATCTCAGGGCAGCACTATTACAGTTTGTTCTTGATATAATCCGTCCTCTAGCAGAGTTTGTACTGTCCCAGCAGAACTGAAAGGTGCCTTTTAAAAACCAATGTCTCAAAAGGACATCGTAAAAAACCCAAATCCAGCATGCCTGCCAGGTTTTTTTAGTGGTGTGTTTGGAATTGGTTTCTCTTTTAGTAGTTTTACTGCCAGCTTTTAGATCAGCTTGTTTCCAACAGAGTGATGTTGAGATGGACACTCGCCGACATTTTTCTTTGTAAATCCTTGGCCAGAGTTTTATTTATCGGGATCCATCCCCTGAGGTGTGTGCAGGGGAGGTGTCTGGCTCCAGGCCAGGTCACCCTCTGAGGTCTGTCATCTCCCCAGAGGTCTCACCACACACCTGAAAGGCCCCGGTGCCTGCAGCTGGCCTTGCAGAGGAGCTCTATATTTAGCGCTCTCTCCCACAGGAGCTGTTTCTCATTCAGGTGCCAAGCTCTGCCTTCACTGCCTGTTTTATTTCCAGCAGCCTTTCTGTGTGACCCCTGCTTCACCAGCCCTTCTCTCTCCCTGAGTCGCTGTCTGAGCTCAGTCTCTGCTGCTCTCACAAGCCCAGCTCTGTTCAGCTCTAGAGGAAACATTCGGGCAGGGAGGCAGGGGCAGCAAAGGGGGAAAGCCCAGTAAAGTCCTGTCACCTTTCCAGTCTCCTGGAGTGGATCAACACTTACTTTAAGGGCACAAATCCTTAGAAATATTGTTTTTGTAATTTTTAAGTCAAGGTTTATAAGGAAAAACTTGCAAACCTAAGCCTACACATCAGATTTCCCAAGAGTCTTGTCGGGCTGCAGGTTCATTAGGAAGGAAACTAGTTAAAAGATTAAGCTGTAGTAGTTTGATTTAGGATGGGACTCCAGGGAAGGATCAAAACAAATCATTTCCTGCAGCTGATTTGCGGAGCAAATTCACAAATGGTTTTGGGCTTATTTATGGTCTTTAAAAACCCAGTGGCAGCAATGTTGAGGATCTGGGGGAGGGGACACCTGGTTTCTCCATCCCTGCAATGACAGGACCTGCTGGGTTTGGGGGTTTGAGCCCTGCTCCCGCTGGTGCTGCCCCCACTGAATTAAGCCAAGAAAATACTTTCAACTTTTTACTCTCAATTGCTTTTTTCCTTTGTTCTTCTTGTTTTGATTTTTCTTTAATAGTATAATTTTATAGATTTACTACTCTGCTTTCTAGCTTTGCTGTTGGGAGATCCAGAAATAGTTAAGAACTTGAGACAGCCCTAAACTAGACTGTCTTTAAAATTCTGTGTTCTTCCGTGGTGTCTGGCTGTTGAGTTGATTTTGGGATGCGCAGGTCGCTTAATCACTGTTACTAATTGTGCTTCCTGAGCTCTCTCATGGTGTTAGAGAAGGGTGTGGTTTGGGATGGGTCCGGGCTTTGTGTCTGGTAAAATTCCAGATACTGAGGGATTTGGGTGAGCAGCCCCAGTGAGATCCCAGGTCAGACAGCCTCAGTGAGCTCCCAGGTCAGACAGCCCCGTCCCCGTCCCTGTGGTGGCCTCTGGGGCAGCCCTGTGGTCCCTTTCACGGGGTGGTTGGGTTCCAGGGCGAGGAGGTGACACAGGCACCACGTTCAGTGCAGGCTGAAGTGATCCGTCTGTTTCTCGTGCTGCTGCTGCGTAGGAGGACTCCATCTGGGCTATTTTTAAAAGCCATTTATTATGTTAATAGTTGATGCAGAATTCTACTCTTTTCATTGTCCTCCACCCAAAGATGTGTCTTTCTTTGGACTAAAAATTATTTCTCCTGGACAAAAATTCAGTTTCTCTAAAAAAAGAATCTTCCAACTGAAGACCAAAATCCTGAAAACCATTGAAATCCCTTTGTTCCTTTCACTGCTAACAAACCATCACATCACAGGTAGAAGTAGAGGATGGCCAAATTTTATCTTTCCATGTGCATATCCCATCAGGAAGCTCAAGCTCTGTGGCATAGAAACAAATTCAGGGATGGACTTTGTCTGAAGTCTCCTCTGCTCACACCTCTGCAGGGGCTGTTCCCCCTGACAGTGACAGCAGCGGTGAGAACCAGTACAAAATACAGGCAAAGAGACAGCCAGGGAATTAAAGAGTGTGTAAAAAATCAGATGTCAGTGGAAGTCCTCTGGTTTGTAGTCATCTTATTTCCTTCTTGGTTGTTGAGTTTGTGGACTGGAAGTGGAAGGATTAATGAGCATAAAGGAAGAACAGAAAGTGTCACCCCCAGAGCAACAGGAGCCTGTGCTGCTGCTCTCACTGGCACCGCTTCAGCTCCAAGGGATGTGCAGGTTACTGGGGTGAGCTCCCTGCAGGGGAATTGCTGCTGTCCCAGGACAGGGTGGTTCCACTCAGGGGTGTGGTTTCCCTCAGGGAATCTCTTGGTTCTCACTTGCGTTGGGCCGTTCGTGCATTTGATGCTCGGAAGGGGCCTTGCTGTGATCTGAAGTTACCCTGACAAGAATGTCACATCCCCGCGTAGCTCCCTCTGCACTAAGGGCCAGTAAGGGTCAGGTGTATTGGAGTTTTGTGCTTTCTTAATAACAACAAATACCTGAAATGGCTTCAAGATTTTTTCTGTAGCCTCCACGCTGTAATTAAGTCTATTGGTGTAGAATAGAGGGAAAGCTTGGGGTGTGTTCTTTCTCATAGTGATTGAAGGAGCACACCAATGCAGAGCCCGGATGAGATGCTCTGCACAGTTTATCAAATTGTTCTTCGTGGCAAAATCGCTTGATTAGCACAATTAACGCAGAGGTGTTGTGACGAGGTGTGGGCAGAGCTGCGTGGGGTCAGCCTGGTGATGAGTGCTGTGAGTTCCTGTCCCCTGTCGGGCACTGGGAGGCAGGAATTCCACCAGGAGGGAGGCAGGAATTCCACCAGGAGGGAGGCCGGAATTCCAGCAGGAGGGAAGCGCTCAGTGCATCGCTGTGCCTGCACGGAGCAGCACAGCCTGGAGTGCTGCAGGGAGCGAGGAGGCATCAATGTCACCCTCCAGGCACCACCGCCACCCTCCAGGCACAGCCCTGCGTCTCCTCCACCGCTTCAGCCCCAGAGGATGAGGTGTCACTGCCCAGGGAATCTCCCAAGCCCCAGATCGCCTCTGGCGAGGTTCTGTAGGGTGGGGAGGGCCGGGGAACAGGACACGTTCCAGGTTTAATGGTGCGGTGAATTATGAGTAACTAATTGGAGAGGTGTGATTAAAGGCGATTAATCAGAGCAGGGAAACGTGCGCGTTTCCTACAATGTTGTTGCTGTGTTTGTCCTCGGTAGAATTCAAACATTGACAAGTTTTCAGGTGGTTCGCAATTCATGTTACAATGACACAGTTTGAAGCCCCATACCCCCCAATTTGCAACAAAGTAAACCCCAGGAAATTGGCGTAAATCACCCTAGATCTGTCAGGCTGGAGGAAAGCTGGTACTGCTGATGAGCAGTCAGGAAATTGCCTTGTTAATCCGTTTAGAAAAAGCAATAGGAAATGGTTTTATCAGATCTCCTGAAACAGCTGCATATACTGTGATTGATCTGATCGTGTAAAATATTGATCGCTGAGAACCTTTAGCTATGAGGAGACAATACAAGTCCGAGAAATGTGCATTAAATGCATTAAATTTGTGTTTCAAATGGCTGATTACAGAGAGGGACTTGAAAAGGAAGGGAAAATAAAAATACGGAACCATTCAGGTTTGGCTGGCAGGAGAAACATTACTTGAACTGGTTTAGATTGTTCAGATTGCAATGCAGTGGCTTTTTGTCACCAAAAAAAGGTCTTGATTAATAATATGGAAAAGTAGGTTTTAGTTTTACAAATGGTACTGAACTGAGAGTCAAGCAGATAATGAGAAACATTTAATCTGATACATGATGGGGATTAATTTTGAGAACCTGGGTTGTAATAGGGCAGCACAGCTCAATGCAGATAAATGGAAGATAATAATCTTATGAGTAAAGAACTCCATAGTAAATGAGTGCTCAGATGCAGCAGCAGGCTGAGTCAGGGGAGAAAAATGGGAAGTTACTGGAGAAGAATTGCCTATTCAGCAGCAAAGGCAGCGAGAGGAAATGGGTTATTGAGCTGCTGCTGCAGGGGAGGACTCAGAGCCCCGAGTGTAACACTGGGGATGGAGAGGCAGAGCGGGCTCCACAGGGAAATGCTCCTCCCGTGGACAGAAACGGCCCTGAAGGTTCAGAAATCTCTGAAGAAAACCCAAATCCACTGTTGGAGAGAAGCAGGAATTTGTGGGTTTGGAGCCCCCTGGCACAAGGCAAGCAGATTCCTTTCCACTGATACCAGGTGGAAATTTTAATTGATGTAGTTCAGAGCAGAGCTGAGGAATCTGCCACAGGACCTCCAGAGCGATCCCTGGGGAGGGCGGAGGGGGAAGCCCCGTTCTGGAGCAGAGCTGTGCTGGGAGAGCCTCTGGGGCAGAGGGAGGCACCTGTACAGCAGCGCCTGCCGGGCCCCGGCGCAGGGCAGGGCTCAGAAGGGAGGGAGGGAGGGGTGGTCTGTGCTGCACAGAACTTGGGGGAGTCTTGCTTTAGGAAAATGCTCTTCTGCCTCCTCTCCTGAAATCTCCAGAGGTTTTATTTTTCCTCTGGTTTTCAGTGTCTCACCATGGGGACTTTATCCGATTCAGGTTTCATGGTACATTCATAGCATGATGTTAATGCTGTTGTAACTCCAGTGGGGAAGAGCCAGACAGGAGCAAGAAGCATTTTTAACTCACACCAAAAGCTACTGCTTCTCCTAAAAGTCACTGCCCCTTTCATACCTAAGGAATGCAATAAATCCCCCGTTTTTCAGTATTTCCTCCCACCTGGCAAGACTTCTGTCTCCTTTCCTGACATCATTTGGTTCTGTTTGCAGACACAGCTGAGGATGGCTGTGAGGATCATTCTGTGTTTGCTTCTGGCAGAAAGAAATAGCTCAGACCTCAGGCTTATAGCCCGTGTGTAATCAGTGAAAGGTTCTGGAAAGGTCAGCTCGGGTGGCAGGGGCTGCTCTGTGGCTGAGATCAGTGAAGAGTGGATGCTCCTCGTTAAAACCGAAGATATTCGAACCCAGACAGTGAAGCAAAAGGCTGATGGTGTCTATTTTTGCTCTAATTGGATTATGGTAATACCTATCTGGGCAATGGTATTCTCTGGTATGATAAAAGCTGTTTCGTTCCCACCCAAAAATACGACAATCTCAGTAGATAATCACAGATGTTATTTCTCTGTCAAGTATTACACTCACAGGAGAGTCAGGTAAAACACGGGATTTTCTGTCTGTTCTCAGGCTGCTGGTAGGAGATCAGCAGCCCTTGTTGCTGTGTGTTAGAAAGAGACTTCTAAGCTGTGAGTGCCCTTGGCCCAGGAGTGATCCTCGGCATTTTCCTGCAATGTACACCCACCAAAATCTGGGTTACATTCTGAAGTCCTTCAGGTGTTCTAAAGATGTGCAACTTACCTTTCAGAATAAAACATTACAGGTAGCAGACACAGAGGAACAGCGTAGTAACCTCTAGGCATGCTCCAGCGTTCCAACTTAGCAATTTAATTAGAAAGATAAGTAATTAAAGAATGAAGATTAATTAAAAATCAATAGTTTCAGCAGCTGTTCTCTTCCTGTGCTGTTAACACACATTTTTTATGGTCAGGCTCTACAGAGCAGCACTCTGTTCCCTCTGGAGATGGAAGCTCCCTGGAGTGCGCAGGCTGGGGAGCAGGGACACGTCCGTGGGGTCACCGTGGGCTGGTGGCCGCACTGCAGGCAGGGCCAGCTCAGGGAGGGGACCTGTGCCCCGCTCCCTCCGTGCTGGACGTGTCCCCAAGGGTGGCTCAGCCCGGGGCTGGAGCTGCTCCTCCTCTGCCCCCTCAGGCCAGGGGGCTGTGCTGGGGGACCTGTCCATGGCCCATGGCCCCTGCAGCGCCAGGGCCTTTAGCCTCCTGTGCAGGGGAGGTGACAGCAGTGACAGCTGCCACAAAGCCTCGGTGTCCCTGCCTGGGCCCAGCATCGCCGCTGCTCTGCGGGGCTCTCCAGGCACACAGCAGTTTGGATACATGAATGCCCAAGCAGGTTTGCTTATAGCCTCTTTTTCTGCTAATTATATTTTTATGGCTTCAGAATTCACAGGCAAACTTTATTTTTATGAAGCCTTGTGCATGTCTAATGAGAGTGTTGACATGAAAGCTTTCTCCATCCACAGGAGCTTGGGAATCGGGGCAGTGTAGGAGCCCTGCTGCTGTGCCAGGGCACTTGTCAATTATTCATGTGTTCGTCATGATCCTCTAAGTCAGAGTGACCCAGAATGAGTTCAGCATGGTCCTGGGATTACTGAAGCTTGTCCTGCCTCTTTGCCTCTCCAGTCTGTGCCTATGGAGGCAGCTTAACAGCAGACTCCAGGCTGCCAGGATTGGTTTGTTCTGTCAGGACCTTTCAGTGCAGCCAGGCAGTGCTGCAGGTGGCAGAGGAGTCGTGAGCTCGGGGCTGGGGGAGCTGAATGCCTCTGAGGGGTCTGGGGATGAGGCTGAGGGGGCTCAGGGACACCTGTGCCCTTCATGCTCAGGGTCCCTCAGCTGCCAGGGCCCGGCAGGACCGTCCTGCTGCTGCCCAGCTCGCCCGTGTGGCTGTTCCTTCCCCGGGCCAGCCCTGTCACCTCGCCGGGCTCTGCTGGGCCAGCAGGACCCGCGTGGGCTCGTCAGCCTGGAGGGGCTGCACCAGACCCTGCCCGTGCCCCGTGCTGCCCTGCCCAGCCACTCCCCGAGCCCGCAGCATCCAGGACCCAGCGGCATTCCCTGACACCAGCTCTTCCTGCAGCTCCAACACGGAGGAGTTTTTCTAACGCTGTGTTATGCAGAGTCAGGAAAATTATCATTACCCAAGGCAATTTTATATAAATTACAAATTTCTTTTACAGTTATCACTTTAAATTAGGACAAAATGCTCTGTGATTCATGAGTTGATCCAAGGCTTCAGCCACAGAAACAGAAATGGGAGCAAGGAGGGAGCTGGTTCAGTTCTGCTCTGGGCTTTGCACCTTCACGCAGCTCTGGGCTATGTCCAGGAGATGCAGGTGAAAGCAGAGACTTTTCCAAAGCATGGGGAGACTCTTCTCCAGTGTCTGATGTGGACAAGGGGGAAAAAGAGTTGGAAGAGACTTGCCCAGGGTGCTTTTCCAGGGTCTGCTCTCGTGGAGTCTTGGTGCCGTTGTTACTCTGACTCAACAGGCTCGGGATGTTTCCCCTCCTCCAGCTCCAGCTCAGATCCCCTGTTTGTTCCACCTCTCCAGCCTTCCTGGAACCTGCCTGCCTTCGGGTCCATGAAAAGACGTCAAATCAAGCCTCCCCTTTGTTCACTGACTAGCCTTTTTAAACAAATTTGTTTTAATACAATCAAAAAGAGAGTTTAAATAACAGAATATTCAGCTAAAGCCTCCTTCAACAGATTTGAGTGCAAGACTGAAAATGAACTGTTATCTTTTCAGTTCTACTTACAGAATGCAGATTTGAATTGCAAAAAGGACGTTAAAATAGCTTGTGCAATTTAAAACAGACTGAGTCAAACTGACAAAGCAGAAAATAACACGAACTAGAGATGCACTTGTGTGCTATATCATGTTAATGATTCTGTTTTCTAAACCAGAAACAGCTCAATAATATATGTTGTTTCCAAACAAACCTATGTTTTATTAAAATAAATTAAAATAGAGAAAAATACAGCAGTGTGGAATGGGAAGGAAAACAATTATTCAGGAAGATTAAGCTTGCTATACATTGGGGGTTTCTGGCATGACCCACTGTGAATTTGTGTACTGTTTGTAAGGATTTTATCTGCAGATCTTGCATCTGGCCTCAGTCCTTTTGTGAGCAAGACCAAGAGCTTTCTGTGGCCAGGCTGCAGGAGGAGAGGCTGTCCCAGTGCTGTACACAGGTACCTGCTTAAAAGCAGCTCTGGAGATCACTGAGCTGACCTGGGGATGCACGAGGCCAACAGCAGCAGGACAGGAGCTCTGGGGTTAGCGGCGTGTTTGGTCTAAGGGCAAAGCATTTGTGTTGTGAATTCATCTGCTTGGGTGCAGTGGGCGATGGACAAGGGCAGTGAAACCCCTCGTGGCAGTGAAACCCCTCGTGGCACTGAAATCCCTTGTGGCAGCGGCTGCAGGCAGAGTCTCAGCACATCCCCTGAGTCTGGGGTAGCGTGGAGGGGCCCCTTCTCCGGCAGCCAGGCTGGGCTGGTTTTGGTGCTCCTGGCGAGGCTGGGCTGGTTTTGGTGCTCCTGGCGAGGCCGTGCTGGTTTTGGTGCTCCTGGCGAGGCTGGGCTGGTTTTGGTGCTCCTGGCGAGGCTGGGCTGGTTTTGGTGCTCCTGGCGAGGCCGTGCTGGTTTTGGTGCTCCTGGCGAGGCTGGGCTGGTTTTGGTGCTCCTGGTGAGGCCGTGCTGGTTTTGGTGTTCCTGGTGAGGCTGGGCTGGTTGTGGTGCTGGTGACTCCTCCAGCCACAGCAGGCTCCAGAGCTGCCCCCTGCCTGGGACAGACCCCGGGGTTTTCCTCGTGCAGGCGGATACCCCTCTGTATGGTACGGGCAGGCGTGGTGCTGCCTGGCGCTGTGATGTGATCGTTCCTTACATCTGCATTTCCCTGTGCCTGAGCTGCCTGTGAGTGCTGCATGCCCAGAGATCCCCCTCTGGCTAATCTGTCATCTTCCCCTGACAGCTGTTAAACAAGGATTTATCAACATGACTCAAAGGTACCTTTCTGGCACTTCCAATATGTAGAATTTTCAATAAGGAAGCTCTCTAGCTGCTTGCTGATGCAGACCGTGCAGCAGAGTCAAGCCAGATGTCCTTAGGAGGATTTCAATTCAGCATCTATGGCGAGAACAGAGCTGGGTCCGGGGTGAGCTGAGAGCACATCCTGAAGTGGTTGATACTTTGGGCCCCTGGTTGGTTTCTGCCTGCAGTGGTGGCTGCTGACTTGGCTGTGGCACAGAGCAGCTGAGTTGTGCTGAGGAAGAGCTGAAGGTGTAAGCCCTGTAAACAGGGCTGCAGAAGAGGGTGCAGGGGTGTGCTGGGGCAGCTCTGCTCTGGAGGTTGGCTTTGAGACTGGGCACAGCATCCCCATGCTCTGAGCACAGACATCCCTCGGAGCTGCTCAGTGCAGGGGCCTTGGCCTGACACAGGGCTGCTGCCTGGCACTGGGGATGCAGCAGGGGTTGATCTGGGGGGGCTGCCTGGCACTGGGGATGCAGCAGGGGTTGATCTGGGGGTGCAGCAGGGGTTAATCTAGGGGTGCCTGGCACTGGGGATGCAGGAGGGGTTGATCTGGGGGTGCCTGGCACTGGGGATGCAGCAGGGGTTGATCTGGGGGCTGTGTGAGGTTTCTGTCGTTGAGCTTCTGGCTGCTGACAAATGAATGGCTCTGTGATAGAAAATGATGACTGAGTTGTTAATTCAGTTTCTCGCAGGCTCCAGCTCTGACACTGTATTTTAAGACTGTTCAGTTTGAAGCTGGGCGTTGGTTTTCTAAACTTTTATGCAAAGTTCATTTTTTTCTGTAAACACACAGAGTTAAATATAGTGAATTTGAACTGGGTCTTCTAGAAACCGGAGTTCACCTGGGGATAGCTGGGAGATGGTGTACTCAGGCTTCTGGTGTCTCCATGGAAGTGCCAGTGATCAAAATATCTAGTTGTAGATTAATTGCAGCTAGCTTTTGGCAGGGATTCACATTCAGATGTTTTAGTATTTAAACCACTCTCATAGTATCAGATGGAGCTGGCAGAGAAAAGAAGAGGAGGTATCTGCTGAAAAAGGCAGATACTTTTCTCTTTAGCATTTAGGGTAAGTGGGCTTCCATAAGTCTGCCCTGGAATACAGCATTAAAAAAAGCTGAACCAAGAAAGTAATAGCATCATATATTCTTGTATAAATGATATTGAAGTAGAGGAAATTTCAAGTAAAAGGATGGCATCTAATTTATTTAAATTCAAAGGAAACAGAATTAATTCACTGCACTGCTCCTTATTTTCTAGGAACAAAGAACAAGAGCAGTGAGGAGCCTTGGATCTATCAGCTTATGGAAAATTGTTACTGTGCCACAACTTGTTTGTAAACTCAGCTCCGAGTTTTTCCCTTGACTGTCATGGACATTGTGATGGAGAGAAGTTATTTTGGCTATAAACCCACATCTGTTGTGTCAGAGGCTGTTACGTGGGCAGCTTCAGACCTGCAGATCCAAGCCATGGCAGCCTTCAGCCCCTGCCACTGCAGTTCCCTCGTGGCAGGAGTCCTGCTGGCTGAACAGCAAAACATCGTTTGGTTTTGTTATAAGGATACGTGGCGAGGCTGGCAATTAAATTCAGTGCTTGGGGTTAGTGAAAATAAAATAGCACTAAGCAGAAGATCAAGTGCAATGTTTAGTATGTGCTGCCTGGTAAATTCTGACAAGAATTGGAGAGCAGGAATCTGGAATAAGTGTAACAGTGGTTTAAAACCCATTCAGAGTAGATTCCTGTGGAATGTGAGGGCTGGGCTCGGTGTCTGTGTTCTGACTGAGGACACAACACGAGGCAGTCACTGGCAGTGGGGTGTCAGAGCCGTCCCTGTGGCGGCAGGGCCACAGCAGACACGGTGCAGCCCCAGGCAGCAGCTATTCTGTGAGTCAGCTTCGAAAAAAAGAACAGAATGTGTTTGTGAAAATAGGAGCTTGCTGTAGGACGCAGAAAACCAAGGGTTGTTGTTAATCAGAGACCCAGAAAATGCACACAGCCTTTTCCCCCACCCCTGAGCATGTGCAGGAGAATCGCCCCCTCTGTGGTGAACCTGACTGCCTCTCTCCCGTCGGTGGTGCCCAGGGATGGGGTTTCTGCTGGGGGCAGAGGGGGAGCTTCTCTTCCCGTGTATCTCTGTGTTGCTCGGCAGCTGAGCTGCCGCGTGTGCCTGGAGCCCGGCGAGCGCGGGCACGGCAGCAAGGGCTCCGTGTGTCATCCTGATCAATCCCGTTTGAAACACTCCTGGAAAGGATGTGACAGCCTGGCTGAAGGAGAGATCTGGGGACGTAGGGCAGAACCCAGAATCTAATTCTGACCGACTGGATGTCTCCATGCAAGTGAAGCTGGTAATTGCAGCTTTGCTGTCCATGCCTTTGTGTATTTTTGCCTTCTCCCTGTTGATTAAAAAGGTGTTGCTGTTGTGACTGGAACAGAAATCTTCTCAGTGTCTCTTCTCATGTTTTACTGATTTTCCTGCTTAGTAAAAACTCTGTCCTTCCTCATTTCTGGAAGGGGACAGTTGTTTGTAGCCTGCACATCTGGATCTGCAGCTTCTGTAGCAGCGTAAGTGTCACTGCTGTGTGGGCCTCGTTGACAGCGACAGGAATGGGACACTTTTCCATCTCAGATGGGTTTTCCTTGGTCCCCACACTCCCACCCTGTGGAAATGACCCTGTGGTCATTCTGGGTCCTTGTGTTCCCGAGCTTTTCTCACCTAGAGGTGCCTGGCAGTCAGTGCTGCCTCAGCCCATCACTCCCTGTGCTGTATTAGTGGTAGTAAAACTCTTAAACTGTTTTTACTGTGCCATCTTTGGGGACCTAGACAGAAGGCTTGGTGAAACTGAAACGTTTAATGACTTCTTCCTGATTTTGGTAGAATGTTAATTTGAGAAGAAATCTTGGGGGAAATGCCTGCAAATTGAAACCTTTCATTCCGATGTACCCACTGAACACCATTTCCAGCTGCTCAAAAAAAAGAAAATAGAAAATGAACCTTTACAAAGAGCCAAATTTCAGCCAAAATTAAATTAGCGGGTACTTCCATTTGCCAAAAGAAAAAAAGAAGTGGGTTTTTTTTGGCAGTCCATTCTTTTTTCTGTCCATGTTTATAAATGTTTTATGAACTGGCCCATCACACCTCTGCTGCTCTCTGTGCTCCAGAGGCTAAAGAGAGGAAAGATACAGGGAAACTACAAAATCCCTCCTCCTTCAGCTGAGAGCAGATACACATTTCTTCCAGTGGAGTGAATTCATTAATTGTAAGACTCCAGCAGGCAAAGGCAGAGCAATGCAGAATGATCCAGGGCTTTGTCTCTTGTTATTTGTGTTTCCATCCACAATTTAAATCAGGTTATTGATGGCAGAAACAATAATTTGTCAGTTTGAATGCTAATTATCCGCTCAGAGCAGGATCTCTGTCTCCATCCCTTTGCAGATTCTGTTTGTGAACCCGATTGTGGCTCCTGGATGTTACCACATCACAAATATTGAAGTCTTTGATGATGAAGATGATCATTTCATCCCTTCCAAGCCTTAATGTGCAATTTGAAAACAAATGCCTCCTTTTAGCTGGATGCCTGGAAGCTGGTGACAGCTGTAGGAGTATTTATTTTGTAAAACTTCCCCTGCTTCCCTTCCATGCCACCCCTTGCTCAGTGAAGTGAGCAGATGATGCTGGAGATGATGGAGCAGCTCTCTCCTCGAGCTCGTCTCCTGGGCCACACAGATCCCGTTGTTTGACAGGCTCTGCTGGCTGGCTGGAGGCATTTGTTTCTCTTTGGACTGTGCCAGGCTGGAGGTGGTGTGCCCTGTCCTGGCAGGCACTGTCCCTGGTGGGTGTGAGAGGCACGAGGGGCAGTACCTCAGAGATCTCTCAGCTGCACAGGGCGGGTGGGGTGTGTTTGTCATGGTCCCTGGCAGGGCAGGAGGAGCTGCAGGCTGGCAGTGCCAGTGCTGGGCAGGGCACAGGGCAGGAGGGCAGGGCTGTCCTGTGCTCAGTCAGGATGGTGCCCTGCCGGACACTGCATCCCGGGGCTGGCTCTGCCCCTGGACAGAGCCTGATGCTCACATGGACAGGCTGCGTTTGCTGCCCTCCCTGCAGAGCCTGGGGCTCCCATTCATGGCAGGGGGGCCTTGCAAATCGCTCCTAAAGCTTTGGCTTTGTTGAGGTACCCGCGGTTTTCCTGAGGAGAAGGAGCTCTGCTGGGGCTTGGCGGCCGTGGTGCAGCTGAGCGGGCAGAGGGGCTGGGGCTGTGACCGTCCCGCAGCCCGGCCATGCCCACACAAACACAGGGATGGATCCCTCTCACCTGCACCTCCCTGATGGCCTCAAACATTGAAGTTCCCTTGGTCACACCTAAAACCGTGGAAGATCTGATGGGATAAATAACTGCTTTAGGAAATGGCTACTAATTGTTACAGTCATCTGTCCGGTTTGCCAAGTCTGTTTGAAAAGAACACGTTAAATGTCAAACATCCCACAGATAAAGGCTTGTCAGCTGGAGAGCAAAGCAGAAATCTGTTCCCTTGTCACAGTGCACTGGCTCCAGCGTTTGTGTCCTACAGTGGAGCTGCAAAATTTCTGATGACTAAAGAGTGAGTCTTTTAATTGCATTTGGCTGTTTGAGCATTACAGATCTTAGCAGCCCTCACTGAATTCTCAGGGCATTTTTCTCATTTTATCCACGCAGTGTAATTAACATTATTACTGCAAGGCGTTCATCTTAGGCTTGCTTTGTGGAAAATGGATGCTGGTGTCATTCAGGTGGTTTATCTGGTGGGTAGTCACTGGCTTGCAGAGTAATAATCCCTGTGGGAAGGTTGTGTTCATCACATGTTTCCTGTAGGTTTAATTGCAGCCAGAGATGAAAACAAACACTGGATGCTTCATAGATTGATTGGAAGAGCACAGGAGAACATGGAGTGGAGCATTAAAGACTGTTGCTTTACCCTGTCTCTCAAGGGATATTGAACAGCTGTAGCCTGGTTGTTAAAACACCACCTCAGCAGTGGCAGAGGTGGGAAAGCAGAGGTTTTGTGTTCTTGGAGCAGCACTGGCACACTGAGCACGCTGGTGCTGCAGAGTTGCAGGGGTGCAGAGGCGTCCTGGTGGCCGGAGTGTCCTTGTCCCCATGCGGCAGCTCACACTGCCTGCTCTGGCCACCCTGGACAGTGCAGAGCACACCAGCTCTTCCTCCTCGACTCCAGAACTTCCTCCTCTGTCGAGGTAAAGGAAGCTTGGCTTTCTGGTAGGCACAGCCTCCTGCGTAGAAAGTTGGTAATAAGTATTTTCTTGACATTCGTTTATTAGACGACTGTTAAGATTGACATAACGAGAGCTAAATAGTAATCTGCCTTTCACCTTTATTTTCATCAGTTCTCTGGCTTAAAGTTGAAAGGAGTTGGGAAAACATGTCAGCACTGTGTGTTGAGTCAAATATATTTAGATATCTTTGGGTAAAGGAGTTCCAGACATGGCATCATCGGTGCCTGGTTTCTCTGTACCAGCTGCTTTGATTTCCTCACAGACAGGTGACACACCTGTGCCCGTCTCCTGTGACATTCAGCCGTTCTTTCTGCTGTTTGTAGGCAGTGGAGTTCCCCGTTGTCTCTTTGGCTGTATTTCCAAAGAGGAGCTGCTGTGCACCAGTGCTGTGCTCGCCCAGGTGCTCATCTCTGTGAGTGACAGATGCACTGTGCACAGAATTGGCTCTTGTGTGTTTGAATTAAGGAAATCGATTACAAAAATCAGCAGCCCACACCATTTCCTCCCATGACCTGCTCTGTCAGTGTTACCTTGTTCTATCCAGCGTGGGTAGTGTCGTTTATCCCAACTTTAAGTTCATCCCATCTTTAAGGAATGCTGATGGCTGACATGAGGAGAGGGAGCAGGTTTCTCTGCTGCTGTGTGCTGCGGGTTCACTGCAGAGTTGGGTCAATGTCCTTGGGTTTTCTCGTGCTCCTTTGTCCAGTGCAGTGGCTGTGCTGGGGTGCTGCCACTCAGGCTGTGCTGCCAGCTTTCCTCCTTGGCCTTGCAAAGAGAATCAAACAGGAGCAGGACTCCCTCTAATGCTGAGATGTGGTTAGAGCTCTCACCGCTATAATTGAGAGCATAGTACACAGCTCCTTAATTTAAAAATTGTCATTAAATTAAATTACGGGGTTTTTTTGGTTTTTTTTTTACATCTGCTTCTTTGCCCAGGAAATGAAGGTGGGAATGTTTAGTGATGCAGAATAGCTGGAACAGCCGTGGTGAATTTGCAGAGAGTGCACTGAGTTTTCGGTGGTGCAGGTGTGTCACTGGAAGAAGAAATTACGGGATAGCCTCCTCTAGTGGCAAATGCTTTACTGAGATTTCTTCGCGTGCTTGAATCATGGGAGTGTTTTACCTAATGAGGGAAGTGGGCCAGAATAGTGTCTGCAGAGTGAGTGGTGAGGGCGCTTTTTTCTGCTGGAGGTTTGTGCTCCCGGTGCCTGTCCTGAGCATCTCCTGCTCCCAGTCCTGAGCATCTCCTGCTCTCAGAGTCCTGAGCATCTCCTGCTCCCAGTCCTGGGCATCTCCTGCTCCCAGTCCTGGGCATCTCCTGCTCCCAGTCCTGGGCATCTCCTGCTCCCAGTCCTGGACATCTCCTGCTCCCAGTCCTGGGCATCTCCTGCTCGCAGATGTTCCTTCCCCTGGGTGCTCGGTGCCCCTGGAGCAGGGGAGGCAGCCGTGAGCACAGAGCTGGGTGCTGCGTTTGGTAATGAGCATGAAGGCTTCTGTTCCACTGACACCTCTGCAAACACAGCCCCAGTCCTGGGTGTCCTCACCAGGAACTCCCAGGTACAAACGTGGTCTGAGTCCACTTGCAAAGTGTTTTGCTTTTACTGGAATGGATACAGGGAACTTGAGGCTGACTTTCCACATAGTGCAGGGTCTTCTTCAGCAAACTTCCATTCAGGGACGTCTGCGCCTCCTTTTCTGTCCAGAGCTTAGGTCAATATTTTCAATAGTTTATTTTCATGTGTTGTCACAGGAAAATAAACTAATGATGATTCAGAGTGTTACAAAATATAAGAAGAAATTAAGAATAAAATCTGAAGGATTAAACCCAACTCCAAATTTGTGTCAAATCAAATTACTTTCAACCCATTACTTTCCTCTGGTAAACAGAGAAATCATTCTTTTATTAGAGCTAATTTATTTAATTATCATAAATGCAATTACTTTTAAGAGCACTGATGTATGTATTGATTTTGGCTGGAGATGCTCACAGGCTGCTGAGAGAGGAGCTTTCCTTGGGAGCGTTTTTTTGGCGTGGCTGGGTGGTGCAGCAGCCGAGGAGCGAGCAGGGGGCACTTCCAGGGGCAGCTGGCAGGGTCACTGCCGTTCCAAGCCCCCGCCTGCTCTGGGGCTGGGCTGCTGCCCTGTGGCCAGCGCAGAGCTTGGCACTGCCCACGCCTCAGTGTGACCGGGGCTGGGTCACTGGGGGTGCTCGGGCAGGGACGGAGCCACCGCCAGGCTCCGCACCAGGGCTGCTGCAGCCTTCTGTCGGGAGTCCCCGCTGATCTCCTCGTTCCTGACACTGCCCAGGGCTCCCTCGCAGTCCTCTCGAGGTGATTTTCAGTGGGGCTTTTCAAAAGCACTTCAGGGAGCTCCGTAAATGTGTGTCAGGGAAATGTAATGGGTTTTATGCTCCCAATTCTCTGAAGTGTTTTTGCAAATCCCATCACAGACATATGCACAACATCCAGCTCTTTTCCATCAGCAGGCAGATCTGGAAAGGGGTGGTCTGGGTCTTGGTCTGTAATGGAAAACAGGGAAATTGCTCCTTTTGTCTTTAGGAGTTGATCTCCAGCACCTGAGGTACCAGATGTGGGTGGGATGATGCTTTCAGGAGGGCCTGGGTGAGGCAGGTGCTGTGTTTCCTTTTCCATCTTTGGTGAGTAAATAAAACCGTGTTTGAGTTAGAAGTTTACCAGTGTGGTTGGAATTTGCTCTCCAAGTGTCAGCAGGATGTCATCCCCAGGGCTCACGGAGGCACACAGGGCACTGGAACAACACCTCAGCTGGTTTGGGGTTTCTCGGTGTTTGCTCTGTGTCCATCAGCAGTGCCCACGTTACACACGGGTTTTTCCTGGGGCTCTGGGAAGGGCCGGGCAGGGAGCAGGGGCTTTGCTCTGAGCTGCTGCAGTGATGCTGCCCAAAGCCTGGCAGAAGTGCTGCTGCCCGGCTGTGTGGCACGGCTGTGAGGGGCCTGGGCCAGCAGCCTGCGGTGGATCTGCCTCGTGTACCCCACACACGAGAGGTGGGAGTGACTCAGGGTGCCCGTGCGGGGTCACTGCTCCCCTGGGTACCTGGGCACGCTTCTCAGAGCTTTCTGTGCTCCTGAGGGCAGAACTGCTGCGGCGGGGCAGCTGAGCCCTGCCCAGCCTCACGGGCAGCAGCCTCAGCAGCCCCGGCAGGGAATGTTGATTTTCCCACTCCCAGGTGCCCGTGACACTGAGGCACCGGCTCACCCAGCAGGGCAGTGGCAGTGTCCTCCTGTCCTTGTGCAGCGTGGGGGACAGCTCGAGAGGGGGCTGCTGATTGCAGAGTGAGTAAACAGGAGTTACTCCTGGTTATACTTTGTTTTGCAACTTTGCTAGAATGTTCTGAATAGAATTAAAATAAACGTGGTGTTCCAAATAGAGCACAAAAGCTTCAGAAGCTTTGGCTTGTACCGATTCTGTCTTCCTGCAGTATTTTTGTGCCATAACAGCAGGGCATTGCCAGCTATTTGCAGGCAGGGATCAAAGCGTCTCTTACTTCTGTTTTGGATCCTGTGTGTCTGACTGTGAGTCCTGATTTTGAATCTGAGCTTCTCTTGGCTCAGGAGTTGTCATAAATGTTATAAATTGTTGGGACATTTGGGACTTTGCAGCTGTTTAGTTTCATAGGCTAAAAAATCTGGATTCAAAGTTTGCCCTTTCTGTAAAACCACTGGTTTATCTGCAGAACATTTCTCAAATGTTCTGCCTTGCGTGCAGACGTGAACTGCCCAGGTGTTGGCAGCTGCAGCGCTGCTCGTTGCTTCTTGCAGCTGCACAATCGGCACTGAACTCCAGCTGTCCGCTGGAATATGCAGGGTGCGCTGAACTCCAGCTGTCCGCTGGAATATGCAGGGTGCGCTGAACTCCAGCTGCCCGCTGGAATATGCAGGGTGCGCTGAACTCCAGCTGCCCGCTGGAATATGCAGGGTGCGCTGAACTCCAGCTGTCCGCTGGAATATGCTGGGCCCGCCCATAAATCTGCTTTCTGCTGGCTCGGGCTGCACCGCCAGGTGGCAGATGAAGCCAGGGAATGAAATTGCTGCGCTGACTTCACTCAGCTTCCCATTAGAAGGTAGAAACGGAACCGTTCCCTGCATCAGAATATTAACTAGTTTCACTCATTAATGAGCTTCTTCCTTATTTTAGATTGCGTGACAGGGTAGTACAATCAGGTCAAAAAGAAAGAGAAAAATATTTTTCCCACACAAATATATGATAATTTTACTAATCTGAAACACAAAAATATAAAATTGGATTGAGTCACCTTTCTTTGGAGCTAAAATTTATACTTCTGAACCATTCTATGAAGATACAATGATGACTAATGCAGCAGGAGTCTGTGCAGGGCTCCAGAACCCCAAATGGGTGTTGTGTCTGTCTGGGCAGCAGCTCAGAGCTCTCCATTCTCTTTATTCCTTCTCCTGCAAGGAGGCAGGAGCCTCCTTTTCTGTGTTTCCTGGCAGGTTCCTGTTGCAGCTGCTGTCAGTGCAGCAGCGGGGCTGCTGAGACAGCAGCGCTCTGCTTGCCCAGCCACATTTTGCATTTGAGATTTCTTGGTCATAACAGCAGCAGCAAAAGTGGGGCCTGAGCACTCAGCCTCTTCCTGACAGAGCAGCTTGTTGGGGATTTTCTTGTTGGATTCCAGGGAACAGGGTCAAGCCTGATTGTTGTTTTTTCTGGACAAGATCTATCCAGAACTGCAGAGCAGGATTCCCTGGAGCAGGAGTGCCTGTGCTGGGTTCTGTGGCGGTGCTGGAGCCCCTGTTCCAGGCTGCATCCCTGCTCAGGTGGGGAGCACACACAGCAGGGGAGCCCCGTGCTACTGTGGGGCTGTGTTCTGCGGGAGGAGTGCTCGGTGCTGCCCTGTCCCCAGAACCGCCAGCGGGGCACCTCAGGGCCCTAAATCCTGCTGGGACCTGCCCAGTTACCTGTTCTGGCCCATAACACCCCGGGGAAAGGGATCAAACTCTGCCTTGAAGGGTTGCTTTTGGAGGGCTGATTTGTGCCATTCTCTGTAGATGGTTAGAACCATAAATTCCCTTTCCAAACCACCTTTCCTGTTCCTCTTGCCTGTCCTCTCCCTCACCCACGTGTTGGTTTTGGCTGGGGCTCCATCAAGTGCAGTGGTGACTGGGGAGACAAACGCCACAACACCGAATGTGCACCCGTTCCTGCTCCTTCCCCTGCTTTCTGTGCTGACCATGAGCATGGTCTGAGGGGTCCCCTGGGGTCAGCGGTGCTGGCCGTGTCCCCCCAGTGCCCTGAGCACCCCTGGCCCCCTCGCTGAGCTGAGGAGCAGGAGAGGCCCTGGCTCTGTGTGGGCGCTGCCCAGGGACACAAAAACATCCCCGAGTTACCAGAGCTGTTCCCAGCACACATCCCCAGCCCAGCCCCGTGCCAGCTCCTGAGCACAGAATCTCCTTCACCCCACCCCAAGGCAGCCCAGCTCGGCAGCAGCTGCGTTTGTACCGTGGCAGTCTCTGGGGGGTGGTTCATAGCAAACAGCAGCTTGACTTTTATTGATACAGTGCCGAAGAACAGAACGTGGCTGGTTTTATCACAGACTCCACTTGTGGTCGTTTTGCTGCACTATAAAGTTATTTTTTTAAGTTGCCACCCCTGGCAGTGGGTAAGTGACCCTCAGCAGAGGTGGGGCTGGAGCTGGTCTGAGTGTGGGCATCTCGGAGGGGCTGTGCCCTGGGCCAGAGGCTCCAGCCAGGTGTCCGGGGCATGAAATGGGCATAAAGGGATCCGAGCAAACTGGAGATCAGACATGAGCTGTGTTCTCCTTAATAAAAACAACAAACCAAGGTAATACGCAGTGAGAAACTAGGTGGTGAAAGGATTAGCTGGTCCAGGTCACGTTTTCAATATACGGCTCAAATTCTATTGTAAAATCTTAGGAATGGTTATGTACTGCTTAAACCATTTTTGAGGTAGGCTGAAGAGTGCAGAATAACGACATTTGAGTAAGATCCAGGTAAGTTTTAGGGAGTTACCATTACAGGTTAATGTAGGCTTTGGGAATCGGCAGTGACAAAGCTTAACAATTTCAGAATTGTAAGCAAATCTAATTCTTGCAAGTGTTTTTATACTTGTAACATGTGTGGTACATCGATAATTCAGTTTATTTAAAGTACAAAGAAATTAGGGTACATATTCAGCCTCATGGATGTTGCTGAGCTATTCCTGTTGCAGAGTGCGTTACAGCAAGGGCATCAAACCAGCCCAGCACCAGGCTCCTGTGGCTGGTAATGGACTGCAGGATCCTGTTACAGCCCTTCGCTGTAATTCTAGGAGGCACAAAACAAAATCTGACACTGAAAAATAATAAGTTTAAGTAAATCATGTAGGAGAAATGTACATTTATGTCCAAGAAATGGCGAGATGTTGCCAGAACAATGCAGCTACATTATGAATCTTTAATGATTCTGAAAGTCATAATGGTCTGTCACTAATGCCCATTAATGATCTCTCTATACCACGAGTATGGGCTTGATGCTTCTGGCCAGTACCTTAGAGAATACTTTAAATGTGCCTTAAACTTTCTCTGATCTACTCCCTGCGTGTCTGCTCCAAATGTAGACGGCAACTGCCTGGGCAGGAGCAGCTTGTGAGGCAGCATGGCTTTGGGGATAAGAAAGTCCTATTCAGGTAAGATGTATTTAAGCAATATTTTTTTACAGGAAGAAATGAGAAGGTATTTCTTGTAGAGATTATATAAAGAAATCAGAGGTTAATATTTCTTTAATATTAAGAATGTGGTTGTTCTTTGATTTCATCAATTTTCTTTGGTAACTCTAAACCAGTATTATTTAAGAAGGAGAAGGGAGGAGTTATTGTTCATTGCTACTGATCGGGACTGTAAATAGAGTGAATATGCTGCTGAACTGGCAAATCTATCCTGATTGAATATGTGTTCCGTGTGTCAAACAGGTTGATTTTATGGCCTTTTAAACATCTGTGCCATGTATTTAGTTAATTTTGTATCCCAGCTTTTGTCAGGTATGAAGATTGCTTTAGAGAAAAAGCAAACAATTCCAGTTCTAATTGCCTTCCATCAGACTGTGCTGAACCTGAACTGAGGACAACCTTGTTATGGTGTTAATAATTTAAAAACATTTTAATACAAAACCTTCATAATTTCTCTATTCTTGTGTCCATATTGTAGCTGAAGGCTTATGATGGTGTAATTTAGTTTCCTTCAACAATAAAAAAGTGTCTTTCTCTGCACAGGGTACGTGAAATGATCAGATTAGTGTAGGAACCAACGCCCTACGGATGGAAGAGAAGAGCAAATCCGGGGGCGTTGGGGCAACACCCCAATACCCAAGAACAATCTGATAGGCAGCGTGTGCAGAGTGTTCAGCAGTGATCCTGAGACTCGGATATTGCCGGGGCTGGGTGTCACTGTGTTAGAGATAACCAGCTTAATAATCAGCCTCTGTGACATTGCATGTGCATCCATGTTTATTCTTCTCCATAATTCAGTAAATCGAAGTGTGGTGAAGTGTGCCATGCCAGGTGAGCAGTCTGCAGTGGTTTTGGCCTTTGCAAAATACAATCACCAGGAATATGAACGGTGTAATGAACTGCCAGGTGCCTTTCTCCCTGCAGGAGTGGTCAGTTCTCTGGCTGTGGGGTTAAGGTGCAGTGGGTCTGGAGCAGTCAGGAGCTTTTGCTGCAGGCTGGGCTTTGGGGAGAAGGCTGCACAGCCCCAGTGTGCAGCTGGTGCCGAGCTGACGCTGGGCTGTCACCGGGGTGTCAGGATGCGGGATGGGGGATCCGGGATGCGGGATATGGGATGCGAGGTGCAGGCTGTAGGATCCGGGATATGGGGTGCAGGGTGCGGGCTGTAGGATCCGGGATATGGGGTGCAGGGTGCGGGCTGTAGGATCCGGGATATGGGATGCAGGGTGCGGGCTGGGGGATCCGGGATATGGGGTGCAGGGTGCTGGCTGTAGGATCCGGGATATGGGGTGCAGGGTGCGGGATGCAGGGTGCGGGCTGGGCAGCACCGCGGACAGCGCCGGGCTCCGGCCACCGGAGCTGTTCAGGCGCGGCCGGGACGCAGCCGGTGCCCGGTGCCCTGGGAGGCCCTGCCCGGGCCGGAGCGGGACCCTCGCAGCCTGTCCGTGCCGTGATCCCCGTCCCTGCAGCTGATCCCCATCTCCGCAGCTCTGATCCCCCTCCCTGCAGCTCTGATCCCCATC
>VYZT01012495.1:17500-48694 GCA_013400735.1 Pomatostomus ruficeps | reverse complement strand
CTCACCAAAGGCCTGGCACAAATGAAGGAAGAGGGAAGGTTCAACACCTGGTTAAGCTGGCTTTTGTCTTGGAGAGTTCATCTTCAGTGACTGCAGGTCAGGGTTCAGAACCTCACACGCTCAGGGAAACTGGAGCAGTGGAGCAGGAAAGTTTTGTCCAGAGCAGAAAGTGCCAATATTAAAGAAAACAAACCGTGGCCCTTTTTCTCTACCAATAAGAGCTATAAGGCATGGAGAATCATAGAATAGGATGGTTTGGGTTGGAAATGACCTTTAAAAGTCGTGTAATTCCAACCCTCTGCTGTGGGCAGGAACACCTTCATTTAGATCGGGTTGTTCAGAGCCCCATCCAACCTGGCCTTGAATGTTTCCAGGGATGGATCCTCAACTTCTCTGGGCAACCTGTGCCAGTGTTTCACCACTTTCATGGTAAAAAAAATAAATTCTTCCTTATATCTAGTCTAAATCTACCCTCTTTTAGTTTAAAACCATTACCACTTGTCCTGTCACAACAGGCCCTGCTAATAAGTTTGTCTCCATTTTTCTTCTAAGCCCTCTTTAAGAACTTTCAGAAGAGGGCATGTTGTTACCAACTCCATTTAAAAGAGATCAAAAGGGTTGTCAGAGGGTTTTTTCATTTTTAAATCGTAGGCTAAATTAGCGTTTTTTCTTTTGCTGGGACTAATTTATATAAATGTTTATTTGGAAATTGTTTTACCAAATAATATAGATACTAGCAGGGTTTAAAATATTGCTACCCCAAAAATTGCAGCACTTAGCATCAAAGTTAGAATTAAATATAACCAGTGACAAGTGCAATCAAAATGTTCTGACAGATGAGTAGAAGGAAATATGTTCATAAGATTAAGTAATTTTTTGTCCAGTTCAGAAATGACTGGAAATAGTCAAAAATAACTAAACCAAGAGCAGGTTATGTGAGAAGATCTGCTTAAGATTTTTGAGAGGAAAATACATGCAAGTTCTTGATTGTGGAAACGATAGTGATAGATTTGTAGTGAGAGGAATTAATTGAAAGATGTTTACAGTAGAGGAAGACCATGCTTGAAGTGTTTGAAAATGGCTTTTAAACCTGGGATTTCCTTCCTGCTCTCTATACCACGTGGAACAAGTGAGGACAGCAGCAGTAAAACTTTTGTTGGCAGGAGAGACTGGAGATAGAAAAGTTTGGTTTGTTGCTGGTGTTTGGTTTTTTGTTTTTTGGGTTTTTTTTATTACTTTGATGTTTTCTTTAAAGCTATAAACAGTGTTGCTAATAAGCTGCAGGTAATAAATTAATCTCGTTCACAGCTATTAATCTCAGGAATGATAACGAATTTTGCTGTGCTTCCCAAATATCAAATATATCTTTTAAAGGCAGATCAGACTCAAACATTCTAGTTGATAGAAGTGGGCATCGTTATAACAATAGAATCTTCTAAATTGGGTTTGGCAACAGCGTTGTGGTAAATAATTTGGCAGAGAATTATACTTCTTATTACCTGAAGTGATCAGTTATCTCATTTTTTTTGCTCCAGTCCCAGTTCAGCTGAGGCCAATAAAAACCTTGCCATGGACTTTGACAGGACCAGGGTCAAATGCTCACAAGTGACATTTTCAGGAGCTGTGCTTAGGAAATGCGCTTCCATGGGGCACTTTGGGTTTGCTGTTCTAAACAATTCACAAAAACCCCAACAACCCCCCAGCCTATAAATGCATAATTGATAGATCAAACTGCAGGCTTTCTTATCACAGCAGTAAGCAGGTTCAGTGATTTATTTTTCAGTTGGCAGAGCCAGAGATCACTTTTCTGACCCTTATTATTTGTCCTACTTAATAAACTGTCTGGTTTTATTAAAAGTTGCATGTTCTAATCTGCTGTGATGCTAAAAAGGCTGTTCTGGAAAATTGTTCATGGCAGTGGATGACAGCATTTAGTGTGACGCGTTTAAAACAGAATATATGTATTTACAGTGCTTTGTTTAGACATTTCTGTTTTCAGCTGTCATAGCAGATCTCTGTTAAATCACTTAAAATCCACTGTCTTTCCTAACAGTCCTTGGAAGAAGTGCCAAAATCTAAACACTGATAATTTGCATCTCTGTATAAGTTAACTTGTTGCTGCTTTGCTCCTCAAAATCTTCCTCTTCCTCTTCCTACTGAATCACAGAATGCTTTGGCTTGGAAGGGACCTTAAAGATCATCCAGTTCCAGACCCCCTGCCATGGGCAGGGACATCTTCCACCACACCAGCTTGTTCAGAGCCCCATCCAGCCTGGCCTGGGACATTTCCAGGGATCCAGGGGCACCCACAGCTTCTCTGGGCACCCTGTGCCAGGGCCTCCCCACCCTCACAGGAAAGATTTCTTCCTAATCCCTGCTCTAACCCTGCCCTGTGTCAGTTTAAAGCCATTCCCCCTGGTCCCACTACGTGACCTTTTAAAGGCCTCTGAAGTGCAGGTGTTTGCCACTTTATATATTCTAACAGCAACTCCATTTTCAAAAGAAACTGCATGTAAAATTGATAGTGTGGCAACACTTCCAAATGCATAACTCCCCAGAGTCTGTCCCTTGTTGGTTTTCCCTCTGTTAACCCTATTGAATCATGAATTCTCAAAAGAGGCAAGATTTAAGGTGAGAGTGTCTGGGGCCAGGAGTCAGCGTATGAAAGAAGGAAAACAACTGCACCCAAACCACTGCCATTGAAAGGAATTTTCTCCCTCTGCAAGGCGAGGTGAGCTTACACTCTGTTCAACCACATTTTAAACTTGGCTCCTTCTTTGTAATAAGCAGGATGTGTCTTCCAAATTGTCACCTTAGTGACAGCCAGTGTTTGAATGTCAGTCCCTGTGTATTTTCAGGGTCTAAGGTGCAGATTCCTCGAGTAAATTTGGGGGTTTTACTCTACTGAAAAGGCACTTTACTGCCCCCAGCACTACATCATTGATGTTTAACAGTTACACCCTCTTAAGTGTTTTGATTCATTTTGAAGGACAAGATTTTTGCTTGTATTGCATGGGATCAGTTGCAAATGATTTGCAGGAATAGGAAAAAAGTCAAATTTTCAGCGATTGAATAAGAGTCTCTACAATTTCCGTAGTGCATCTAAAATGTAGCTTTGCCAGGTGTCTGTAGTAACATTAAAGAATTTCTGAATGCTCACAAGCCCTGTGAAACTCCTTTCCTTGGAAGTGTTCCTGTCAGTTCCATTAGTTAATAATTTCCAAGTCCCAGGAAAAATCTAGCTAAAGGTGTGCTCTACAGCTCAAAACACACATTAAAAATTTTAAAAATTGTTAGCTAAACGAAAGAGAAATATGGAGAATGTTTTTGCAAGCTTTTAATTGCCCAGCTTCTCGTAACCTTGTATTTTGATTGCCAACAGTGACCTCACACCATTTATTTCTGTCTCACAGAACTTTGAGAACTTCAAAATGCTTTTACAAACAGGGCAAAAGTGAATTGAAACATCCCAACACAGGGATTCCCTCGTCTCTCAGCAAGAAAGAAGCTATGGAGAGATTTGTGACTCGCCAAAGCCGAATTCAATGGAATTTTATGAACAGGAACACCAGTGGCACTGCTATCAACTCCACTGCATGTGGTTTTTCAAAGGGCAAGACCTCATTGTGTAGCATTGTCAGTGAGCCCTCTTTATATTCCAAGATTTGGAGCATTTTCATTACTACAAAGGCATTTACAGATTGAAAATCTCAGACCGATTTCCTGCATCTCACCCAACAGCACTGTAGGTTCTAGTGTGCTAAAACCAATAAGATTCAGTGAAATATTACATATTCGTTTCTACCTTTAATCCTTTAATTTATATTATAAAGTGGATTGTAGGCACCAATTATAATTTGCTCTTGTCAGCATTGACTCAATGAGGGGAAAAAAGCGGGTGGGGGGGCTTGTTTCTTCTTAAAAACCTGAATTGTGTGTGTCCCAGCTGCACAAGGAACAAGGAAACACCAGCCTGCCCTGGTTCCGGTGAGAGCCTCTGCTGTGGCCTCCCCTGGTGAGGGGGGAGCTGAAGGGACACAAGTGCTGTGCAGCAATTTGCTCAGCAACACCTGTAGGCTACGTAATAATTGATATTTTAATAACATGTAAAATTACTTGTGGCTACAACTGTAGATACAGAAACTGTGTTGATACGGTGAAGCAATAACTCCCTGAAGTTCTTGATTATTGGTTATTGATCTAATACGATGTTTCATTCTACTTTTGTCATCCCTGTAGTGCAAGACTTATCAAAGTGTTTCTCTGGGGTAGTTTGGGCTTTGGTTTGAAAGTGAAATGCCTCTCTCAAAATTTCAGTTTTTAAAAGAAAGAAATGAAATGTTTCATTTCTTGAAAGAAAGAAATTATGTTTCTTTCTTAATGAAAGAAACGTTAGCTGTGAAACCTGGGTAGTTTTTTAACAAGGGACAGATCTCTAGCTCTTAACATCCCCTGGCCCACAGTACTCACTCTCTTTGACCTGGTATTTACTGTTAAACATCAAAACGATTTGATACAAGTATACTTTGTCTGAATTGGTAATGTGCTTCCTTTTGATGCACAGTTATGATCATAAAAATACAACAAATTGAGTCATGTGACCAGCAATGTCTAAAACAAACCGGTGTTTTTAATCCAGTAGCAGTCTATATATATATATATTTGAAAGATCAAGTTGTGAAATAATTCTTGCACTCAAATCTCTTATAAGAATGAACAGAAAATTCACACAGCAAAGGAGTGTATCAAACAAACAAAAAAAGTAGAGTTCTTATGGTGGTTTAAAGTACTAAGTCACAAAAAAATGGTTAGTGTCAATATGAGCAATTAAAATACTGTTCTTTCTGAAGAAAACAAAAAGATGAAACTATTAGTGAAACATCAATAGTCTGATGGGATGGCTCAAAGTGCAAGAGGGCAGCAGTGCAAGTCTTGCTATTTTTGCATTCCCTCCTCTTAGCACAGTGGCTTTGTGCAAAGAATAGCCCTGCAGCCTTTGCAGCAGGTGACCTGCTTCCCCAAAAGGGAACTCCACTTGCTCCTGGTTGTCCAAAAGGTCTTTCACATTTTTGTGGATCATCTTGCAATATGCAAGGCAGCAGACACTTTTTCCAAAGTGATCCCCCTGTCCCCAGAGGAGGTTTGTGGCTTAGGGGCCAGGGAGGGACATGGACTTCGTAAACAGCCGGGCGCCCCTGGGGGGCCCTGGGTAAGGGGGTGGGGGCACGTGGGGCTGTCCGTGTGAAGCGATTGCTTGCTCGTAGGTGGGCAAGCCTGAATCATCGCTCCTGAGGGGAAGGGGGTTCAAAGAAAACTCCTCGTGCCTCCTGAAGATGCTGCCTGAATTACTGCGTCTTCTGCTTCTTACGTAATCCAGGTACCTAAACAAAGACAACAGCAGTTCTGCTTTAAAGGGCAGCAAGGATAAAGTCGTATTCATAAAATAAACAAAAACCAGAACAACCCAGAAAACCCCACAAGAGAAGAAGACTTGCCTTCAGTGATCACAAAGACCAGTAGCCAAATGCTCTCTCCAAACCACGGGGTAAGAATAGCTCAGTGAGGGGGAATTTACAGGGAGAGAAAGCACAGAACCCTCTTATATTCCTTTCAAGTTTAGGACAAAGGAACGAGCAGGACTAGAGAAGTGGATAAAAAAGCATTTCCTCCAAACTACTTCATAACTTATTACCGCAACTACTTCACATCTGAGGCAGAGCACGTGCCATGAAGAGCACACAGCCTGCTTGAAGGAGCCAACAGAACACCTTAGATATCCCACTGCAGGCCCCAACCTACTAAAATGACTCCAGCCTTTTGGCAAGAATAGTTTGGAACCAAGAACACACTCACCCACAATTTAAAAAAAGCAAACGCAAAGGTTTGGGTGTGCAATATTTTATGGTTTTGTGTTATTAACTGCAGCATAACTGCCGGTAGTGCTTGCTCACTTAACTTTGCTTCCAGGCAAGTAAGAACTAGAACTTCCACTGGATTCTCCGAGAATGCAGTTAGACCAACCCACAGTGACTTTTAAATGCCACTCCTCAGCAGGAGTTTGTTTTGGTGTGTGTTTGGGGTTTTTTTCAGCAGTGAAATTCCTTACCCCGGTGGCTGCCTTGATTTGCATCTGCTTTTGCAGCAGTAGAAGATAACCAGGGCGATGATAACCAGCAGCACTCCTGCAGCAACCAGGCTGATGAGCAGTCCCGTGACGTTCACCTTCTGTAGAGCCTCGTCACCTGCACAGAAAATATTGGTGATTTCCATTGGGTGTTCTGTCCATCTACCCAGCCTGCAGTTTACTCTGGAAAATACTACTTTTGCTATTTCACTCTGTAAAATACTACTAAATTTTGCTGTAAGGCTGTTGCTTCCACAAATGTCTAACTCGCAGTGAGAAGCCCTAAATCAGTGTGACACAACCAAGGAGTGTCATTCACAGCCAGCTTAAAACGAAAGTGAGTAGATAGCCCCTTTTCTCTACATAAAACTCTTGAGATGCCCATCTTCTAATGCTTTCCAAATATTCCTTTGTGTACTTGTGACCTTGATCAGGCTGGAGATCTTTCCTCAAGTCCAGCTGACCATTTTTTATTTCAACATCTGGCATCAGGCTACTCTGAGCCTGTTACATTACTATTAAAGAAATGGGGGGCAGAAAAACCAAACAAAACCAAACCACAGAGAGCAGCCACAGAATTACTGTGAAGTTTACCGATTGTGTACTAAAGAAATGGTCAGGGAAATGATTGTTTTTACCTACAGACTTATAATGGATCCCACTTTAAGACGCTTCAGTTTTATCATATCAGATAATTAAATCCACTTGTACGGTTCACAGTCATCTTCAGTAAAAAGATAATTTCTGATTTCTATAACTGAATGCATGATCTATTAAGAACGTACTGTGATAACAACCGGAAAATATTGCAATATAAGAAAAAAGTAAAGAGATGACTTACCTATTTTTATTTTAGGGCCTTTAGTTGAATAGTCTTTCCAAAAATCCATCTATAAAACCCAAAAAGAATCAGATTTATATGAGCTACATCATTGACAGGCCTACTAACTTATTTTTAATATGGTACCTTGGGCAAAATTTAACAATGGCATAAACAGAAATAAGTCCTGCTGAAGGATTTGTATTTGCTCATCCCATGATATTTTCCTTACACAACTTTGCATTAAAATTTCTCAAAGAACAAAATGCCAGTTGGTATAAAAGAAGTGTATTTAACCATCCCGTGTTACCTCATATTTCTGCCTGATTACAGTAGAAGTTAGGATATATTCTGACACAAAAAACCGCTTAAATTAGTTTTTGTAAATCCCTACGAAAGAGTATTTATGAGGCAAAGTTAAGTTCTTAAGAATCTGACATTTGCATGAACAGTATTTGAAGTCATATCAGTTAGGAAAAATAATGGCGTTCACTTAAGAGAAAAACTTCTGTGTTGTATGATCATCAGGCATTAAACGTGTTTAGCTGTAATTTTCACTTTTGCTACCCAGCAGAAGACTCCAGCAAGATTTCAATGTAACCATTTCCCCTTTTTCTTAGGAAAAAGTTAGCAATGGTAAAGTAACACTTCCACCTTCAGAACAGGAGTGCATTCCTTGCTCTTCCTGCAGCTTAGTGCAGAGCACACCTAGAACCACAGAGATTCCTGGCAATGACCAGGCTTCAGACAATCCTCACTCTCCTTTGCTGGGCTGAAAGGTTTCTTGTTGGTTTTGTTTTGTTTGGTTTGGTTGGTTGTTTGTTTTTTAATATACCAGGTTTCTTCTCCGCTACATTTAGGTAGGGAGTCAGATTATGGTGCTGTAGGAATACTCAGCAATAGCTGAACTGCAGATTTTTTCCATACCGGCCTCTTACAAAGCACTCCTTTGGCATGACGCAAGGATGCAATCAGCCAATTAATGCACAGAGCATGTGAAACATTTAAATTTGATGCCGAGAAGTTACCAAAAGATGCTAAAGTGTGAAAATATAGGAGTATCCACAAGTGGGACTTCTGAAGGTTCATTTCTATTTGTTGGCAGATATAAAGCAACATCTAAAGTCTTTCAGACAATAATACATATTCAAGTGCATTCACTGTGTACCCAAAACAAGAACCCCATATAACTGGGATATCTACTTTTAGAATAAAATTAGTCATCTTTAAGTGCTGCATTAGAGGAGTGACAGTATTTGTGTACAATAATTCGTGTTACAATCATTTGTGTTACAAAAATAAGGTTATTTGGTCAATAACCTCCCTCACTATATTAAATTCGGTACCGTTTTATCAGGGTCTTCAAAAACTTCTCTTGCTTCTTCATAATTGCACAGTTCTTCATAGCATTCCCTTTCCAGGTTATCAGCTGTGAATGCTTCAAAATCAAACCTGTTGTTCAGAAGGTGCCGTCCAATGAATAAATTGGCCTCCCTTGCAGATGTGAACACTAATTAAAAAAAAAAAATCAAGTTGATTTATAACAAGTTAGGAAGGCTAAATTTGGCATTTTAGAAGAAGTTAAGATCTTAAAGGAGCACATTGGGATCATTTCTTTCCCTAGCATCTCTCAGCTATGTACAAGAAAAAGAAATATCAAGGTCTCCTCCGAAAATGTCTTTTTCACTGCTGTCTTTTCTAACTATGTAACATAAAATAAATGAATTTTCCTTTCTCATAGGCCGTCTCAGCTATTCCTTATCCTGGCCAAGAGAATTTGATTGTCATGAGAGCTCTGGTCAAGTTTCAGTGTTGCCCCTTCTGGGATGTAAGCATCAGTTTTTACTGGAGTTCTTAAGAACAAAGTAATTGTCCCAGAAATTCAGTCAGATCCACACTGACCAACACCCTGACCTGGTGGGGGAAGGAGGCAGGGGAGGGGGCTAGGGTGGGGAAAGGAAAAAACCCGAACTTGTTCTTCTAAAGAATCCTCAATATACGTTAATCATTATTCTGGTATCTGTGAGTACCAAACTTTATCTACAGAATTTGGCTTTTAAATCACAGCTGCAGACTCCTATTCATCCTTCAATTGTTCTCTTTTCACAATCATGGCATCAATTTTTATGTAAAAGTTCCATATTGTCCAGTTTATTTGTTTTAAATTTGCCCATGATACGAATTTTAGTGACAACAGGCATTTCCGAAGACATTTAATTATTCTCTTCTTTTGTGCTCCATGAGGCCTCCTGGAGTAAGTTGTGAGGTGAGATTCCAGAACACTGAGTGAAATTACAGAAGGCTTTGGAATACAGCAATGCATTTCCTCACTAGGCATTTCCCACAGTCAAGTTTTAGCCTGCTCTTGCTACAGTTTCTTACTAAAAAAAAAGAAAAAAAAATTAAAAATTGTTACAGGACAAAAGTAGGTTTCTGGCTTGGTTTTCAGTGAAAGCCTAATCTGCATGCAAGAAATTCAGGCTATTTGATTGAGCAAAACGACCAGAGGAGTATTTTTGCAAGTGTCATGCAGAAACAGCATTGTCACATACCAAGCCATGTGGCTAAAAAAGGAGATGGGATTCAGGATAAAGTTATTCAGTTACAAATTAGCTTTGTGTCCTTGTTAGCCTGTTTGGCAAGATCAGCACATGGCTCAGGAATTTTCACCCCAACAGTTACTGTTAGGTCTTGCAGGGGTATCTCATAACAGTTTGCTCTCTGAAAACTGAGGAAACTGCAGCAGCACTTACATATTGGTTATGTCTTTAATATTACAGTATTTTTAAGGAATATTACAGTATGTGTTTACATCATTTACATACTGTTATAGTGTACACTGAAGCAGCTACACGTGTGCACATGCATTTGTCTTTGTTATTCTAAAGGAATTGCATGAAAATCTAAGCTTAAAATATTTATACTGTACCTAAAGAGTAACCAGAGAAAAGGACTTCACAACAAAAAAACCCAAAACCAAAATCAAAACTCCCTCAAACCCACAAGTGGAAAGGGAAAAGAATTACGTGGGGAAAAAAAAATTATCGGTATTCTTGGTTCGGTGCAAATTACAAAAGTATCTTCAGTCCTGTGAAGCAGAGATCTTCAGTTTCACTCTTTACCATGCAAGTAATATTAACTGTCCTTCTGAATTAACTTAGAGAGCTGTTGCATTTTATCTAAAATGGAATGCATGGGCAAGATGCCTGGAGTCTGGAACCCCCAATTCCCAGATATACATGGATCCTTTCTTTCTTTTCGAGATTTTTTATCCATTTATCGGCACTTCCTTCACTTTGTCACGTATCTCCATGTCTCCAACTTACTTGCAACCTGGTGATTAAGACAGTATGTGAAGGATGAAGGAGATGGATTTGAATTCTCTCCTAAATGTGAGGGACCTGGATGCAATCCCGCAGTCCTTGGTTTGATAAAATGCTCCCTGCAGTTTTAGGATGCCCAGCATTTAATTAAAAATGCAACCACACCAGATGCTCAGCAAAGGAGCTCTGCTGGTAAAAGGTGTTCAGGAAATGCTGAAGGGGAGCTCTCAATGCAGGTACCCCATACCTTTGGCAACTATTTGCTAAATTATCGGGTAAAGGGTTTGGGCCTTCTCTTTCCAGTTCTGTCTTTGAAGGAGGCGTGCTCTGGGCCTGTTGTCAGTGGAAAGTTCTCACAGGAACTCATAGGAAAGAGGCAGCCTGGAATTTCATGCCGAGAGCAACATGGATTTTAACAAATCATCTGTCTCAAGCATTTTTCTGCTAGCCATGGTTTCTGCTCCACACAGAGCAGAAGGAGCCTCCTGCTCCATGTGATGACTTTTTAAACTCTGTCTTAAGGTTTCAGCTCTCCTTGTCCACTGAGAAGCCTGGACAGCTAAATTAGAAATTCCTTTTTGAAGCCCAGATGCTTAAAATGTTAAGTGTCATCACATGGCTTTGCTTCGAAGTGCTTGAGTCCTCCTGGGGAACTCATTTGTTTTTACACGAGTTCCTCTCCACTTCTCCCCCTGCAAAGTGAGGAGCTGCAAAAGCAGCACTGTGCTTGTCTAGCCGGTGTCTGGTATTGAGAGAAAATATCGATTTCAAAAAGCAACCGACCAAACCCTTTCAAATGCAAAGCGATCTCAGATACACAGATACAACTGTGCTGTGCTCAAACAGTACCACAACAACACTGTCTTAATACGGATGCCAGGCTTTTTGAATTTTGATGTTACTTAAAGGATTCTGGTTGTATCAACGCCAACAATCCCAGAGGCCTGGAAAAACGTCAGTTATCCCAATCTGCACTTATTACTAGATCTGATAAATACTTGTTATTGACACCCAAGTCAATTATCAATCATTTCAGCAAAAGATATAAAAATAATCTGAAATTAAGCATAAAACAGCTTAATTTTTAAAATCAAGTAAAAAAAAAAAATACAACAAAGCCACCAACCCCCCTTCCCCAAACAACAACAACCAAACAACTTCACCTAAACAATTAAAGAAGCCTGCAAAGAAAAGTTAGAAACAATTTTGGAAGTCGTGTTAAAACTAAGTTACCATCTTTCCATTCAGGTGGCTTCAAGTTATTTAATCTCCCAGGGCAGTGAGGAAACGCGACCAGCGTCACATGCAGTTGACACAGCACTACCAAAAACGCCAACATGACCGGGATCTGTCAGACAGAAACCGGCGTGAGTTAACCGAGAATGACGGCGCAACCTTCTGAAGTGTCAGCGACGAACCCGAGCGAATCCTGCCAGTGAAGTCATCCCGCACAAGCACCCACACGCACTCGAGGCTGATGGGCCCCTGGAAGGAAGGCACCGATCCGAACTGGTCCTGCCTGTCTCTTGCGGAGCTCTCGTTGTGTAACATCCGCACATGTCACCGGCGCCTCTCGCCACCTCCCGCTCTCCCCTCCCGGCGAAACAGCCCCGTTCGCCGGCGAACTGACGGGGAAAGAGCCCCCGCGCAGTGCCCCAGGTGCGCTCTGAAACTGCGGAGCCTCTGCCGCCGGAGCGGGTAACAAAAGCTCCCCGAGGGGAGCAGGCACAAAGCCCGTTTTGTCAGGGGGATGAAACAAACCCGTAACTCTGCACGGAGTGACCCGGCGCAGGTGCACACACGGTCACGGGCCGAGGCGGGGCCGAGCCGCAGCCACCGGGAGCACCGCCGGGCGCTCCCCAGGGCTGCCCCAGCGCTCCGCCGCCCGGGCACAGCGCTCTGCCCGAGCACCCCCGACCCGGGCNGGGCACAGCGCTCTGCCCGAGCACCCCCGACCCGGGCAGCTCCGGGACAGCGGGAGGAGCTCCCGGGGAGCGCCCGTGGCCGGCCCGGCGGGGAGAAGGAGCCCATCATCCCGCTTCCCAGCGCGCTGCCCTACCTGTCCCGGCGGGACCCGGGCGGAACGGGGCAGCCTCCCCGGGCTGTGCGGGGGGATCCGGGCGGAACGGCTCACGGGACAGCCTCTCCCGGGGTTCTGCGGTGGGATCCGAGCGGGGCAGGTGCAGGGACAGCCTCTCCCGGGGTTCTGCGGTGGGATCCGAGCGGGGCAGGTGCCGGGACAGCCTCTCCCGGGGTTCTGCGGTGGGATCCGAGCGGGGCAGGTGCCGGGACAGCCTCTCCCGGGGTTCTGCGGTGGGATCCGAGCGGGGCAGGTGCCGGGACAGCCTCTCCCGGGGTTCTGCGGTGGGATCTGAGCGAGGCAGGTACCGGGACAGCCTCTCCAGGGCTGTGCGGCCGCGGCGGTGCTTCCTGGAAGGGGCGCGGCGCAGTCACGGGGCTGCCGCTGGGCTGCCCCCGCCCGCGCTGCCCGAGCCCCGGCGGGGGCCGCCCTGGGGCGGGGGCAGGAACGCCCCCGGAGCTGGCGGAGAGGGGTGGTGGGGAGCGCTGGGGCCGCCGGAGATATGGCCGGGGTGGCGGTGCTGGGGCTCTCCCCCTGGGCTTTCTTTCCAGGCACCTGCCTGAGCTCTCAGTCCCCGCTCGGACGCCGCTGCGGCGCAGGCAGCGGGTCTTGGCTCCTTCTGCGAACCCCTTCTACTGATAAACCTGACTTTTTGTGGCCTGGGTTCATGGCGGAGCTGAGAAGCTGCGCTGGGTTCGGCTTCCCCGGAGGAAGGCGCAGGGCGTGCTGCTGGCAGGCTGCCGGCGGAGAAGGAGCAGGAGCAGGGGCAGGGTGTGCCTCCCCCGCCGGGCGCGGCAGCGATGGTGCTGCTGCCCCACGCTTACCCAAACCCTTACCTAACACAGAGACAGCCCTTACCTAACTACAGAGAGCCTCTTCTCCGCCGGGCTTTCCGAGCCAGGCAGCTAATCACGGCGGGGAAAGGACCGGCAGTAGTTTTAGACACGTGAAAACAATTTTTTTTTAAAGTGTTTTTCTTTTGGGTTTTTGGTTTGTTTGTGGGTATTATGGTTTAGGGTTTTGTTTGTTCGTTTGGCTTTGGTCAGTAAGGGTAAACCTGACAGGCTAGGAAGGGGCAGCAGTGGTTTTCTGAAATGCATGAGGCTGGCTTGCACCAGCAGGCACCTATTCCAGGAGCTCCCATACCTTCCTTCCCAGAGCAGAGGGGCAGCCTGGCAGGGATGCATCTGGGGCTGTTTTGGCTCCTCCAAAGGACAAGATAGAAGTAATTGAGTACTTCACGTTTGCTGTAAGGATTTGATTAATACTGCATGCTGGGAACATGAAATATGTGAAAAATTTTGGGATAGGCTGGGTTGGGTTATAAGCTGCACACCAAAGAAACTCTCGAGACACATGAGTGGAGTGATTTTGCTACCAGGAAATCCAGGCACTGACAGTGATTTGTGTCAGTGCTTGCATGTCTCCAGCAGTGACTGGATTGTGTTCTTTATTTAAGTGCTGGAGTGACTTGTATATACAGAAGCAGGAAAGAGTAGAATGAGAGGGTATTGGATAACACTATTGGAAGTAATCAGAAATTCCCTGGAGAAAGCCAGAAACTCCTGATGTGTGAAATAAGGAGAACTGTTTGGAGGAATGATGGCTGTAGTTAAATATTTACTTTATGACATCAACACACTGCAGTTAAGAGGTACTTGATGAATATGTAACTTACAAGCTGGGATGGCTCTAATGCTTTTCAGCTGGTGGAGACCTCAACAGCAAATTCTGTATTCTGATTGTGTATGTGCTATAACACCGTGGAAAACTAAGATAATATTTCAGAATAAAACTGTATAAGTTGTTCATTATCTAGATAATACTAAGGAGACAAGAATACTCGGCTGCTACATGTTGGAAGACAGAGGAAAATACCATTTCTCTGTAAAGGACCTTACAGCTTTGTCCCATGGCCCTCTACTCAACCCTCACCCCGAGTTCCTCCCTGTCTGTCCCAGAGAGGGTGGTGCCCACAGTGAAAGAGCTGCTGACAGCTCCAGAGCGAGGGCATGAACGTGCAAGGGCTCTGAGGTGCATTTAAGTGTAAGTAAAACACCTGCAAGCCAGCGTGGGAGCTTCTTGTGTGTTGTAACCACAACCTTGTATGAGGAAACTCTGCTGTGCAGGGAGCAGGTAATCTCCACTGTGTTCTGCCAGCATTGTGTCTCACTGTTCATAGATCTTTGGAATTGTTTAGGTATGCCTTGTGGGGAGTGGGTGTGAATCCATCCCCTGGCCCTGCCCGTGTCAGAGGAGAAGGCTCCAGGTGTGGGCTGGACCTGCTGGGTCAGCCCCATCCAAACTCTCTCTGGAACTCACCCCTGCCCTGGAGATGGAGGAGCAATGCGGTAGAACCCTGGTGGGAGAGGCCCTCAGAGCTCTAACACTTGCCAGTAGTTACCCAAATGTTTCTGACTGTGCAGCTTTCAGCAAAAAATTTGTGTCTTCTGTCTGTGTGTGCATGGGTGCTCATGCAGGTGTGGTGGAGGTTTCTCAAAACAAAACAACAACACTAGAGATTATTTATTCTTGAGATCTAACAAGGAAACATGAAGTTGTTGCTCATTGGGAAAACGGGAAAAAGGACAGGGTAGGCTTTTGCTCTGGAAAAGGCTGTGACTGTCTCCTGTGTGAGCTCTGAGCTCAGCCTGTGTTTCCAGCTCAGGACTGTCGTCGAAATCCTCACTCGGGGTGGCCCTACAGGTAAATGGATGTGTGAAAACTTATGCTGTAGGTAATGACTGAAAGTGTGCTTGAGTTCTGGTTTGTTATGCAGATCACTGAAAAGCTAAAGAGAATTAGAAAAGGGTGCAGCAAGTGCTTAGGATAAATAGAATATTTCCCCCGTAAATGCAGCTTCTTAGCATGGCAGTGCAAGAAGTGCCTTTTGCATGTAACTTTCCTACTTGTGAAGCATTTTTTCAGATATAAAAAATAGCTTTGATTAGCAAGCTGTGTGAGGAAGATGCTCAGAAGGATGGAACCATCAATTAAGACGTACTTTCATCAACCTTTTCAGATAAATACCAGTACACAGTATAATATACATAATTAAGAATATCCTGAGAGATAGAAAATAGAAAATTAATTTATATCACTTGCTTCTAATATTGTGTGGATATATAATTCATGTTTCTAAAAAATATCTCTAAATTATTAACCATACTAACTAATACACTTATTTACCTGTATTTTAGTACTTCACTGTGATGCTGTGATGTTTGGTAAAATATTGTTGGAGAAATTAAATATGGGGCTGTGGAGTTGAACCAGAACAGTGAAGATGACACTAATCTAAGATGCTTTTTCACTGATTATTTGATTTTGAATATACTGACTGTTTTGCTGCAAATAAATAGTGGGGTATTCATTTTTACTATTCAGGTATTCATTTCAGTATAGTACAGAATGATATCGTTCAGTGATTTTTGATTAGGCGGACTTTGGATCAGGAAAGCCTCTAATTCCTTGTAAGGTGTGTCCTATTCAGGTCATGCTCTTGAGGATTTTCTTTTGACTGGTGGATACAGAGTCATGAAGAGTAACACCCTCTATCTCACCCCAATATGCAAATGTGTCCTATCATGATTCAGGCAATAAATTTCTGACTGTTCAGTTTCTCATGCAGTATTTATCAGTTGATCTGATAATGAAGTGACATAAATGTGTCATTGAGAATGACCCCTCTCATCAAGGGTATTTGGAACTGTGTGTAGCTGCTCTGCTCTTTGCAGTGGTTTACTTGATATCCTCAATCATAGGGTCTAGATTTCTCCCTTATACAAAACTATTTGAAGTTCTCATGTTAGTTGACTAAATTTCTGCCTGGGTAGCTTGATTTAGGAGTAATGGTTTTTTACTAGAAGTAATTGAATGTAACAGATTTGAATTATTGGTTTTGTACAGTTATCATCAAAGGGTTTGGCTATAATATCCAGCAATAAACTGTCCACGAGCAAGTGAACCATATCAGTGTCTTGGAGAAACCTGGTGTCCCATTCCACACAGCACATGCAGGAGGGAAGGATTTTTCTAGACCAGGCCATATTTGAAAAAGTTTCTCTTTGGGGTACTCCCTGGTGTCCCTTACACCTTCTTGTAGAAACGCCTGGTTTTTCAGTTATATTGGTTGGTCTAATAAAAGACATAATAAATTATTTTATGGTGTTTGACAAATCTATCATCAAGTAAATCCTTGCTTGGAATCAACATTACAATTTTCATGATGCTATAGTAGTATTTTAAGTGTATTTTAACTGTGCATTGAATTCAGATGCACCACTTCATTTTTAGCTAAGGCTATCTCTTCATCCCCACAAGAGATGGTGGAGTCTTTTGTGTGTTCATCATGAGATTCTTTACAATTAAAAAATTGAATTTAGCTGGTTAATTTCTGCTGAAGTTATTGCTTTTCTCCTTCAGAAGACTGTTAGTGATATTTCCAATTAAAAAAAAAATGCTGGCACAAATATCCTATGGCAGTGTAGGGGGAAGCAAGAAACATGAAAGAAAAAGGGTTTTAATGGAAAAGTAACTAGGATTTTAGGAACAGGTTGAAAGATCAATCTCAGTTGTTCAGTTTCAGAATGAGGCATTAAAAAAAAAGCCTACACATAATTTAAATGTTTTATTAACCACTAGGCTGTGAGATAATTTGTATTGATCAGAAATAATCATAGATGCTTGCAATAATACATAAATAACAAAAGTAGTTATACATGCAGTTAACAAAAGTTTGCTACTGTCATAATATTCTAATTTTTATGGGAAAGTTACTCCAAAAATATTCAAAAATGCTTACAGAGGGTCAGTAAAAACCTTGCACGGCTTAGCTTCACATCCTTGCCTTTGTATTTATTTGAAAGGGAATAGAAATGTCACCAGGGCTGAAGGGGACACAAACACCCACCCTGATTTCAGTAAAGGGCCCCGTGCTCTCAGCTCCCACTGCAGGCACTGAGGATGCTGCTCCTCTAACGGGATTAAAATTCTGCATTATCAGCTGCTCAATTTTTTTTTCTTAGATGCAGTGAGTTTAATAAGACCAAACTTTATTTTGCCACGGGAAAGGCCATTAGGTTGTGAGACTTCTACACATGTGTCCTGATTTGAGCATTCCATAAGGTGGTGCCTGGAAAACTGTCAGCATGAGCTGGTTCATTTGAAACGACGTGCTCCCAAATAGACACAGGGCCGAAAAAAAAAAAAATCAAGTCAGAACCTTCCAGCAGCGTGATGAAAATCTGCTGCTGGCTTTTCTTGGTACAGCTGTGTTGTGTTTTGGTGAGCTAGTTCTGGCTTCTAGCAGAGCCCAAGCCCTGATGCTTCCACTTCCAGCTTTTTAAGATCTAGGATTTCTATTTAGCTCCTCTGCTATTTCTTTCCCTCCCATTCTTTTCTTGTTACATTCCCTTGTTTGCCTCAGTAACCAATTTCTCTGTAGATCTGGGATCTTGGATTTAACCAATTTCCTTTCCCGGCTCGCACTAGAGGGAGCTCTGTGGTGGCCTCTCCTGCAACTCTGTCATTCAGAATTCGGGATGTTCCTGCTGAGGATCTGCGATCAAAGCAGGCAAGACAAAGCTGTGTCTAGGAAAGGTTTCATTTTCTAACAAAACCGAGCCTGTGAGGTGTTTGTAGGTGAAAGTTGTGTAGCAGCAGACTGACAGCCTTGGCTGTGCTTGAATCCCGCTCAGCTGCAGCAGCGGCGCAGCTCCTGACGCGCACTAATGCAAAAGATGTTGGTGTTTCTGTTGTGCTTGGCGCCTACTTTGGTAGCTGTGGGATATATTTGTGAACTTTGTGTTTGTTGCTGTGGGACAGGCAGTTTCTACTTGGTATGTATTTGGTTGATCCACAAGGAACTTGTTTGTGATTGTGGAAGAGTTGCTTGAAGACTTAAAGAGATTTTTAAGATTTCTTTTGACATGTAATCTTAAAAATTCAGCTTCTTTGCAGTGGTGAGTAGCAGCCAGCTTTAGCTGAGGGAGGTGCTGTTATCTAAGCAGATGTAATTAATGGTTATTAGGGTTGATAATAGATCACAGTTTTACTGTTTTTCATATTTTAACCTGTATTTTTTTCCTGTATATTGTGCTGTTCTTTCTATATTGATTTATATTGATTACAGTTTCTGGAAAATGGCCAAGGACATCGCACCCATATACAGAGCAAAGTGAATATTGCTGATTTTGAAGTAATCATCTGAAAGTTTGGGGGATTTTAGTCCAAGTGAGAGAATGCCACATGTGTGAGGTAAAGCCAGCACTGCTCTATTGAGGGTGCAGTCCTACTTTGCCGTGGTGTAAAAGCTGGTTCTAAAAACACTTGTAGACTAGACAGAAGCTTTTCTGAGAAATATTATTAAGATCGGTGATGACAAGCTGCCTAAGTAGTCTCTCTGCCTAAGAAAATATGCAGAAAATTTAGTGAGGCAGTCTCCCTACGAAGAGTGTTCCAGCAAGGAGCAGTGGTACAAATTCTGTCTCTTTGAGCTTTACGGATCCCCCTTTGTTTTCCCACAGAACAGTTTTAGTGACTGCATCTCAGGAGTATCTACAATTCCTGACATTTCTATCAAAGGCAAAATATTTCATTCGCAGTGGATGCCAAACTCTACTGCTTAGTGAGAGTCCCTTCTTGGGGACAAAATCTGTATTACTTTGGGCAGGTCAGCAAGCAATTAATTGACACAAATGCAATTGGAGAAGGTTACTGATCCCTGCCTCAAGATGGCTTGAGGATGCTTTCTACAAAATTCTTTATTTCCTTTTTTTCTTTTTTATCTGGAGATTGCAGAGTAGGATATGAAAAGTCTTCAAAGTCTTCTGGAGTCCCCTTGCTTCTGGATCTTGGGGAGCAATTTTTTTTTTTAATTTAAAAAGATGTCTTGGGAGAAGGGACTTAATGTGGTGTGTTTTGCTGGGCTTGTGACAGAAGGAGTTTGTGTGACACGGAGGATTGCAGGGCCTTCAAGAGCCTCCTCCATAAACGCAATTAAACCTTGAAGCAATTAAAACAGCAATAAACAACTGGAAGGAGCTTCACTCTTCCACATTGCAAGGGGCTCCCATGAGAGAAGGGCCCATTTTCATGGTGATGTGGATCACAGATTTTTTCTCTAAGGAACAGGAGTTTTGGTGATGCTTCCTTCGATTAATTCACTACTGTCTCATCGCCTCAAGGAGCTGAGATCTTGTCTGCTACTTAATTTTTATCCAGGCTTCCATTTGTTCTGCTTTTTTATGCTCACCTAGAGAGGAGCTGGAGTTGAAACTTTTTTTGACATCTCTATGCATTAATGCGAAATTGTTTTTCTGGGCAAAGAGGCATCTTATTTTGGCTTTGTAAATTGTGATTAACATATTAATGAAGATGCTCTGTGAGCTCAGATTTTTTTCTTAACAAGCTAATGATCAAGCAATAAATTATATAAACAGGTGAATAACTTCTGCGTCTTCCACTCAGGTGCATTTTGCAACTTTATGATTGGCAGTTCTGAAAGAGAAGAGTTATTCCAGTGGAAAGGATTAAGCAAGTGGGTTGAGTCATGGAGTGTGAATGTTTTTGAGACAGTCTTGCTTTTGTTCAGCATAAATCTCGCGTATTTAATCCTTATACTCTTTGTGCCTATAATTATGATGTTTGTTTTACTAAACAAAAAAGAACTTCCTATTAACTTCTAGCAAGGAGATCAGCTGAATTTCCTCCCATTGTTTAATTATTTACTGTCTCCTACTTTTTCTTTTCTTACCATGAGTTTGGGTTTAGTGTAACTGCAGTGCAATTTCACAAATACAGGTCTTCTGATTTATTTATTTGTTTTTTCTCTAAGAAAAGAGTAATACAGTGACTCATGTGAAAGATAGTAGAAGTTGGAAAGTTGTCCGTTTGAGTTTAAAAACAAAAAATGAAATTTAAATAACCTGTGTAGTGGTAGAGTTTTGGGCATGCTTGCTTATTTGTGTAGGGAGAGAGAGACCCCATGAAACAGGATGGACTTTTAATTGTCATTGAACAAGGGATGAGAAATTCTGTTCTCTGTTTAATGCTTTTGAGGCACACAAGAAAAATTAAGTTGTAGGATTCTGTTATGGATCTGTTATGAATTTTCTTCCTCTTTTGAGCCTCTAGGCCAAAAGCACATGAGGGCTGTGATGGTTTTAAGGGACTGGCAAATCTGACTTTCCTTTATAAGCTCTTGGATTCCACTGTGGTGGAATCACTATTGCCATCAGTAGTTTGGTTTTCCCCCCAGTGCTGAAGCATCCAAGTTCTCTAGAAAAATGCTTATGATTTACTTTTTTGGGTGAGAAAGTCATTACAAAAATGATGATACCAGTTATGCAAGGGAAGGCTAAATAGAAATGCTACTGGCACGAGGTCACTTTGAAGTGGCTGCCTTTGCACGAAAGAACAGTGAAGGATCTAAATAAAATAATTTCATGCTGCCATGGTGTAAGTACACGGCAGGAAATACATTTCCAATACCAACAGGTATAAAAGCTGTGCAGGCACAGGAAGTGAAGTGAGCAGCTTTTGGATGCTCTGTAAATTCCCCCAGGAACCAACACACACAAGAGGATACCCAGACACCTCGAGGTGCTTTGCCTCAGCTTCAAGCCAGGTGGGTGATGCTTTTAAAAACTGTGGTTTCTTGTAAGAGCAATCAAACCCCGTTTTTTGCTGCATATATGTGTGAAAGCAGGGACTCTGAAGTGCATGATGAAACCTGCAAGAACACAGGAACAAAAGTAATACAGAGTAGGATGCAAGAAAGATTAACTGTGCTATTTAATGTTGCTAAAATTCCTCTATAAAGGCTCCTTTCATGTGCTTTTTTTTCCCTATAAACATCCTTATTACATTGGGTGATCTGGTTTTTTCAGGGTTTTTTTATAACACCACAAAATGAAACACAAAAAAATAACCACGTGCTACCAAACTGCCACGAAAACGTCTGTTTAGGATTAATTTAGAGAATTCTTTCAACCAAAAAGTATGTGTACATATTTATCACTTTAATAAAGATATATTCAATTACTTTTGAAAACCAGAGTAGAAAATTAATTTCCCTCCCACAGTCTTAATGAAGAAATAAAGAAACTAATTTCCCATTGCTGTTAGAGGGGTAATCCACTCCTTCACATATTAAGAAATTAATGTAACGCATCCAGTCAGCCAAAGAGTCTCTGATTCTTCCCCTCCCCCTAATCTCTTACACCAGCTTATTTTGTGCGACACAATTATGAAAAACAAAATTGGAAGAGACTTAAGTCTCAATTTTTAAATCTTTCAGATTTCTTTGCGTGCTAATTTTAGATCTGTTGATATTTCCAGTAATATCATCCGTTGAATTTGATGGTGTTTACTAGTTTTGGTTTTCTTTCAAGAGAAAAAGAAGACATTTTATGTTTATAATAAAAATATCAATGTTGTTATTAGTAGTATTATTAGCAGTATTATAATAAAAAACATCCCACACCCGTTTTTAAAAAGTGCCAGAAAAATGTTAAGGAAGAATAATGACAAACTTTATATGCCTTTGTAGAATTTGTGGGGGTTTATGTGATCAAAAAGTGATCCTTTTTATTTGGCCTAAACGCGGAAGAAATACATTTGCTTACATTTATTTAATTTTTTAAAAATCATATACCACTTTGTAATTCTAGGAATATGTGCGAGCAGAATTTCATAACTGAAAAGCGGGTCAGTATGTTATTTTAAGGTATTGGGCATGGGTAGTTGAGAGATGTTCAGAATTATGTTCTTAAGGCAGACTTTTTGGCCCACACAAGCAGCTTTTATTTCTTTCTTTATTAAATGACACTTCCTGCACAAGTGAGGCGTTAGTGAGAGTGTGAGTGCAGTTTGCGCCCTCAATGTAAGAAAACTGAGATTATGTAAATGTTCCTTTAAGGAGGCAGTTTACATGAAAAAAACCTCTTGTTTTGAAACTTGTCACTTGTAGCAGGCATTTTGGGGGGTTAATCTCTCTTTGATGGTGAGCAGCGGTCAGGGAAGCAGCTCGTTGTGCGCACAGCCTGTGAACAGCATCACTGATGGCAAAAAGCAGCAGGATAAGTGTCCATTTAATTGATCTCTTGACCAGGAATGCTTCTGCAACAGGCAGAACCATGGAGCTTTATTACCCATCCCTGTTTGGTTAGTTGAGGTCAATGTGGAATAATTCACAAAACGGGGAGGTGTCCGGAGCAAGAAGCATTGAAAATACAGCTGCTCTGAGGAGATCTAACACACAGAACTTTTTGGAAAGAACTGAGACTGTAGAAGCTGAATGGATTTATAAATCAAAGATAGGAGTCCATAAACACTTTTCATGTGTTTTGGTATGATGAAAAGAAATAAAATTCCCTCCTTTGTGTCCCTTTCCCCTCCCCTTGGTTTGAGCAAAAGTAACCAAAGCAGTGTAGGAAGCCCTACAGACCCATTTAACATGGGAGGAAGAGATAAGTATGTGTCCTTTCCATGAAGGGAATAATCTGTTTTTCTTCCATATCATGTGCAACACAATCTCTCAGTAATTAATCTTTTCTTATCCATAAGAACCACTGATTCCAACAGGAGAAGAGCAGTGTGTCTTTCAGGACTGTTTTTCCTCTGTTATTGCTTTGATGTTTGTAGGCAGCTGTATTAATTATTTTCAAAAATGAACCCCAGTGATTAGTTCTCTTAATATTTCCAGTAGGTCTCATTCACAGTATTTCAATTTGTAAGTGGTTCAATATTTTCTTCTCTAGATGTATTTCTCACAAACTCATCCTTACTTACTCAAAAACCATTACAAAAAGGCTGATGCTGGTTTAAGAAACAACAGCCTAAATACAATAGTTAATAACTTGGAAGAACATAGCAAAAATGTTTGGGAACAAGCGTTCTGTTGTGGTTCTGAGGGCTCGACACACAAAAAAGGTGAAAGGCTGGAGAACAGCCCATTTCCTGTAGTCCATCCAGAGTGGAATTTGCCCTCCAGATGCCTGGTCTGATCATATCAAAGAGATACAGAAAATTTGTTATGAATGAAACATTAAAATGGAGTTTTGTAAACGCAAGCCAAATAGGAGAACTGTTCCCATTTTCTCTCTTGGACATCTCCACCACCTCTAAATTACTTGTATAACACATTAAGGCAAGCTCAGCATTAAATACCAGCTCAGTATGGGGTTTTTTTAGTTATATGGGAAACTCCTATCAGAGCGTAACTTCAAGAACGTGGAAATATTGATATATAAAGTTTGGAAGTGCATCCAGTCATTACCAATTTTTAATCCTAAGAGTTATTGACATTTTCCTTTCACATTGAACTGATCAGATCAGTCAGGATGTCACCTTAGTAGAAGAGCTGTTCAGACTGAGCTGAAAAGAATCCCTGAATCCTCACAGCCGTGTAACTAAAACTGGTGATGGCCCAACCCCATTCTGTGCAGCACTGACATTAGCACTGGAGTTTCAGACAGAAAGTTCCTCCTCAAAGTGTTGTTAGTCCCAAAACACCTTTAAAAATAAACAGATTTGTTCTCTTGCCACAGAGCACAAATACCCAAGTTGTTACATACGGGTTTGCTATTTACTTGTACTATCTTTGTGCAAATACTCTTGGTTAGTGATCACATTAATAGGACTAAAAAAACACCATTTGTATTTTCTGTAAGAGTTGGTGGTTCCATTCTCTAATTTTAAAATAACTTAAAGTGAAAATACAAAGTTAATGTTTTCTTTGGTGGACTGTGTTCAAATTACCCCAGAGGTATAAGGATAAGTTTGTACATAAGGATCTTTAAAACAAACAAACAAGCAAATCCAACCAATGCAACATAAACTGGTATAATGGCAAATATTGCTTTCTAAAAATAGGATTGGATGGATTCCAAAATTGCTAAACAAGTGTCACATTACTGCTATACGAAATATCTCAAGTGAACAATGTTACTGTTGGTTTCAAGTACAAATTAATTTAATTTGGGTTAATTTAGCGATAACATTTTGCTGAGAAAGAGAAGGCATTTACTGAAACATAGCATTTGGTTGGCATGTCCGACTATCAAGTATAGATTGTGATTAAAAAATGGGCACACGATCTAAAGCAGGTATTCACAATAAAGATAGATGCAGATTTGAACGACATCTGAAGATTTTAAAATTAACTTGTTTTTTTCTCAAAAAAGGATTTTTTTTTTTCCTTTTCAAGTACATGTTTGCAGCTTGGAATTCCTGGTGAGAACCATTAGAGGGATGACGAAGGTTTGGTTGGCATGTTAATCTGCTTAGACTGCCAGGTGTGTTTTGGAGATTGGAGAGCTGTGCTGAGTCACAAACATCACAATTTCCAGCAGCTGCTGGAGCCAATATTTCCTGATCTGGTTTCGTTTTTCTGTGCACTTCAGCCTGAGGCTCAGCCCTCCACTCTGGTCATTCCTGAGCTTCCAGCTGTGGCCTTGGCAGGAATAAATCTCATTTTACTGGTGACAATCCAAATTATGTCCCTGTGTAGGAGATCCAGAGTACCTCTTTTAAAGACTTCTGCAGAGGAATGCTTGCCGCCTTGTGCTTTGGAAAATATTACATTTCCAGGTGTGGCTGCTTCAAATTAACATTTTAGGTTTTGCCAAGTAAATCACAGGATTTCAGGGGAAAAGGGAGACTCATTCCACAGTGAGTATATTAACTTTCCATGAAGTGTGATTTATGTGTAACAAGAAATGTACATAAGATTTGCTATGGATTTTACTGAAAGACACTGACAGTATAAAACTTAAGGAAATGATGCTTTCGTGCTGTTGTTGATGACAACAATCCAGGTGAAACACAATCGTGAGTACAAACCAACTTTTTTGTATATTTATGTTTGAATTTTAGCACAGAGAGGAAAATAAGTAAAAAGATTCCTATATTACCTTCAAATTTGTGTTCTGTTTTCTTTAAAATAGGATATGTATTTCTGCAAGTCAGCTCTATTCTCTTTTGTCCAGGAAATTAAATAATTTCTGGAAATCTGTTTATTCCTTATATTCTTTCTCCATGCAGCAGTTCAGTGGTGATTTATTAACAATATGTTGATAATTATAATAATGAATATTAAGTTTGACAGAGAACTACTCGGTTGGTAAAGTCATAAGCTGGCACTATGGCTACTACATAAGTAACAACTAACAGCATACAATTTTGAAACTGTTCTGAATGAAACTTTAAAACGTTGTGGTGTTTCATTACATAGTGTTATTTTTTAAAAAATGCTGGATATAATACTTTCAGTTTTAATTCTCTCAGCATTTTCTGTGGAAGTTGTAAAGCAGAGGTTGACAAACCATTCTGAATTATCTGCTCTTTAAATAATCCAGTTTTATTTAACATGCCCTGCTTGTGTTATCTGCCTCTTTTTATCTTGTAATCAGTGGGAGAGCAGGATTGAGTTCTCTACGTAAGATTCTGCAGTTGAAGGTCCAACTAGGTATTTGTGTAAATAAAAGGCTAATTTAATTGGAAAAGTGAAAATTCACTGGCAGATCTTCCTGAACAGGTAAGATATTGCAGTTGTGTATTTCTACTAATCATCCAGTAATACTCAAACCAGCCAAGACCTATGGGGAAGACACATTCCCAACCAGCCCACTGCTCCCTGTGAGTGTTAGTTGAGGATTTTTGTTGCAATAAATCTGTAAAGATCCATTTTTGATACAGAAACCTCAGGATTCTGATGCATGAGCTTGACCACTGGTGCCTGCTGAGGTTAACAAGGACTAAATTGATCATTTATTGGGAAGGAGATCCACCAATACATAGGCACAGGGATCATCCCAGGGGGTCACTTCAGGTTTCTGGCATTACTGGAATAAGCCTTCCTGAGAATATTCCTTTGGGATTCTGTGCTGCTGGTGCTGCCTAGCCAAGAAAACCAAGCTTTTGATGACCAGTCATTTAGATTGGGTAACAGTACAGTTCTGAGCATCACCATCATTCTGCTTATCATTTTAATNTTGGGTAACAGTACAGTTCTGAGCATCACCATCATTCTGTTTATCATTTTAATCATGTTATTTCAGGTATCTGATTAAAATACATATCTTTTTTTGAGTGCTTTGGAAATGTTGATTTTGGTATGACACATTTTCTTTACCACGTGTGTTCCAGCAAAGTTGGGCTGTGTACAGCCCAAAACTCAAATCACCTTCTCCTTAGTGTTGTGAGTGCAAAATAGAACAGTATTGTAGAGATTTAAACCAGGTGAAATAGACAAATCTGATTTATTATGTCAAAAACCCGGAACTCTAAACAACAAAATAAAAAATGTCTGGGGAAAAGTAATATAAACTTGGGGCAAAACACTCGTCCGCTCACAACTATGTAGTGGGGCATGTGAGATGAGGAAAAACAGGGTTTGGCATGTCTTGAGAAACAAATTGTCTTCTGGGTTCGGTACGCTTTAAAGCGACTTTCCGTGGTGTCAGCAGGGGGCAGAGTGAAGGATTTGGGGTACATTATCTGCATTTCAGTACTTTAATGCTTTGTGAGGGTGCCCAGCCCCGAGCCCTCACGGTGCCCGTCCCGCCGCTCGCTCCCTCAGGGCGTGAGGGCGGCCGCCCCCGGGCTGGGAAGGGCACGGGGCTTGGGAATACGGCTCTTTCCAGGGAGGTTTGCGCTTAGCCGGGGCAGGGCGAGGCGTCCGGCTGTAACTGTGCTGGAACACCGGGAAATCGCTGTGACACAGCCCCACAGACGAGCGCTGTCCCTGCCCGGCCCCGCCGGGCGCTGAGGGCAGCGGGGCCCGCAGCCGGGCGGCTTCGCGCTGCAGCCGCGGAGGGCGGGGCGAGGGCTCGGTGCTGGTCCTGCTGGAAAACAACCTCCCTCTGCACCACTGGAACTGGGGAAAAAAAGGTGTTTGTAGCTTTATTTGTCTTTTTTGAAAAAGGCAGTTTTCCACTTCGGGCCTGGGCGACCGCAGCGCTCTCAGTATCTTGGGCCTGCCCCGAAGCAAGCGGTCTTTTTCCTTGTTTTTGAGCTGCAGGGCTTAGTGTCTTACTTTTCAGATGGGTTGTTTATGCAATGCCCCATCCAGAGTCTGGAAATACTAATTTAATTTAGCCAGGCTGCTTGCCTCTGGGCATACGAAAAGTTCCATCCCACCACAGGTCTGTGAGGAAAACATGCGAACACTTAGGACATCTCCCCTGTCAGTGCTGCGACAATATATGATTTATATATTAAAAAACCCAACCTAAATGTGTAGACAACAGTAGAGTGCTTTGAGATGCAAAATTAAGAAAGTTTAAATTTGCCATTCACTTAGGAATTAGAACAAATACATAAGACATCCGTATCTACTGAGTATTTATCATAAGATCTCCATCGTATATCTCATGTTCAATGGCAAATGTGGAAAAAAAACCCCTAAAAGTACCGTGTTCAATGTATTTGTGTGGTCTTAAAAGTGCTGCTGTTTTTTGGCTGCTCATGTCTTTTGCATTCACGTTTTTATCTCAAAGTAATATATTTACGGTCTTCTAAATGCATCTTTACAGGAAGCTCATGCGTCCTTGTCTTCTGTCCTGCAAAAATCCTGTACCTGCTGGTCGTGTGTTAGGCTGGGTACCCAAAGAGGGAGAACTCCTGCCTGCTCTCGGCAGTCTCTGCACTTCTGGGATTTTGGGAATTCTGTGGCATGGAGAGGAGACACAAAACACTGTGTTGCTCCTCGCCTTCTCCTGCCATTCCTGGCCTCCCGTGGGAGCTGTTCCAAACCTGGTGCTGCAGAGACATCCTTATCCTAACCTGTAGTGAGATGCTGATATCTAGAATTAGGAAATTGTTCCTATGATGGGAGTCGATTTTTTGGTCACTAATATTGACATTATCTCAGGCAGCAAAGAAACAGTTTTCATACATCATGCCCCGCTGAGATAATAATAGAATTCCTTTTGAAGCTTTACCATAGGGATACCAAATATTTAATAGCAATGTTAATTTAAGTTGTGTTGAGGAATGGCTTGTGGAAGAAAAAGTAATGCTTGTCAGACACATTTAAAGGAAGAGAGAGGGGGGGGGAAAAAAAAAGGAAACAAACCAGCCTTCGGGGAAATAAATTCTTTCTGAATATAAAATAGATAGTTCCAAAGTGTTGGGAAGGGGTAAAAAAGAGTAGAGCCTTAACTTGCTGGCACAGCATAAATCTGTTTAATGTTGATATTATTTTATTTTGGACTGATCCATTAGTTGGTGGTACTGGGCCTGATTATTTCCTTGTTTACGCTTGGTATAGGTATTTCACAACTATAGGTGTAACAAGCCGCAGCTCCCACACGGGAATTCTTCCTGGACTCACCCACTCCTTTTGCAGCGTTGCAAATGAGCACTGAGAGCTGCAGTTCTGCTTGCTCTGTGCTGGACAGGGAATTTAGACGGAGCTCTCAGTGCTTCTGGTAACTTAGTCTTGCACAAACTTTTTTTTTTTTTTTTTTGGAAACAATTTGATTTTTATTGCGTGGCTGTGGCTGTAGCGGCGGCGCATCCCGCTCAGCACAGTTCAGCCGGTTGTCGGCTAGGTGGCAGCATGGTGTTTGAAACCGACACAAACTCCTTTTCTCCTCGCTAAAACACCTCTCCCTGGTGTCATTCTGTGCCTGTAAAATTTGGATAAACCTGACTTCTGTTAATCCCTTCAGCACTTAGTGCCTCTGTTCCAACAGCTGAAGGGACGCTGACTAAATATTGAAAAATATTAGGATGGAAAGGCTGGGGAGGAGACTTCAATCCCACATACAAACATGTTGTAAGCAGAAAACAGTTTTACATTCTTAATCAGATTGCCACTGTTTATATGGCTTCTTCTGTTAATTTGAGCTGAAATGAGTTAAGATGTCTCTTTCTAATTTATTAGTAGTATTTTTACTTGTGGTTGAAAAGAATTTCAGTTATTATTTGTGGTCTTACCATAGTACTATCCTGTAAAAGAAAAATACAGTATAATATGTACAGAAAGTAAGAATCCTGATAATATTTATCTGTGTTAGCCCTACTAGCCAACTTATATGATATAAAAGTTTTAAATCACCCCTTTTTGGAACATGCAAGCTAGCTCGTGAAAGATTGTATGTTTTCATCAGAAGAATTCAGATTACTGAAGGAAACCTCATGTAGTGGGGGGAAAAATGCAGATCCCAAGCAATGCAGTACTTGGGCAAGAGCTCCAGTCTTTTAAATTTCACCCAGAATTCAACAGGTAGCTGATACAGACTTTGGAGCAACTGAGAAAATGCTTTGAAACTTCTCCCGTCAAGTTACATTGGCTATAGCCCTGTGTTTGATGGGAGTAACCTTTACTGCGTTATGATCTCAAAAGCTGGTTTGGAGCAGAGCCATAATTGCTTGGAGCCCCTGTTACCACATCAACATGAAGTATTGCAGATTGAATAAGAAAAGGTTCTCAGAGGGACTTTCCCATATGCTTTCTGGGTCATCAGTTTGGTCTGCTCAGGAATGTGTTGTTCAGCTTTCCTTTTTTTTTTTTTTTTTTTTTTAAATTCACATGTTGAAGCAGAACTGGAAATGTGGAGAAAAAACAAGAAAATAAAAAAAGTAAAAAATCCATTTAAAACCTTCGAGGAAATTGGGCAAAGCAAGCAACCAGCCAAGACCCATTTCTTCCCGACAAAGAAAACCTGAGGGCTTTTTATCTAGCAGCTGAGAGTTCTTTGTTCAGTGCTTTTCCCACAATTTCATGAAAACCTGAAACTTTGAAAAGCATTATGTCATCGAGCAGATGGTTTCAGATCAGTGCTGTCTCATGATGGTTTTGTCAGCAAAGACTCTGAGGAGGTTTTTAAGGACAATTGTTTCGCTCTCTTATGGGGTAATGCTGGTCTCCCACCCCGAAAGGACACCACACTTCCTTAGGCTTTGGCAAAGGTAATTTTGGAACAAGTGCTCAGCTTCCACACTTAAAATCTTTACACTTAGCTAAAAGTTAAACAAACGCCATTGATTTCAGGCCAGAAACTGCTAGTACCAGAGATAAGGACAGTTTGATGTGACTAGGACTGCTTTGTCTTTGGAAAACAAGAAACATTAGCAAGTTCACAAATCTTTTCCTTGGATAGCCGTGCTGAATTGGAGGATATCTATTATATGGAGTAAATCTGTTATTTTAAGACTTCAGCTGCTGGAGTAGCAAAGAACACCATCTTTGCTTTCCTTACTAACAGGCTTTATGCTTTATACCCTGTTCTGTTTCAGAATTTCTATCATGAGTCCTATGGATGATTCTGTCCCGGGTTGTTAATGCGAACTAATAAAAATAGAAACTCAAAATATGGAAAAGGGAAGATAGAGCTACTTACTGAGAGTAGGTGCAGCAAAGTGTTGTTAATCCACCAGTAAAATCTGGAGAATGTTCTCCAGAGCAGCCCTGAAGGAACAGTCTGGTTCCAGCAGTCTCCAAAGGGGTGTTGTCCAAACACAAATTGCATACTGGTGGTAAGGTTGTACTTGACTCTCACAGGATAAAAACCACACGATCCAAATTTGTGCTCTGGGCTAATTAAAAAATCCTGTGGTTGCAAGGTTGAGGAAGAGAATTACTGTTCACCTTCATTCAGTGGAAGAGAGTTTTAGCTGCATTTAACAAATGTTTTTGTTTGTTATTGGTGAGACAGTGAGGCAGAAGGACTTGTCACACCACCTGGGACAGGTGTTCTTACATTGTGTACGCTTATATAATGCATGAACTAAAGAAGATTCTGTGGAATTCAGTATAAAACAGTATTTATAATAAAATTAGTATAAAGCAGTCCTTTAAATTAAGAACTTTGCATTGACCATGCTACCTGATATA
>VYZT01012495.1:0-12500 GCA_013400735.1 Pomatostomus ruficeps | reverse complement strand
CATGTTGGCACATTGACACAACAATTTGTTGCCTGAAGTGCTGCGTTTGTACATGGTTCTTGTCCAGGCTTTGTTTGCCGCCCCTTCAGAAGTCCTTCAAACATACACATTTTGATACTGACAAAAGAATTTATGTGCTTCGTATTGAACAGCTCAGTGTTTGTCACATATTTTAAAGTGAAAGACAAAAATGAGCCTGATTTTTTTGGTTTTAGCAAAACCGCTGTTTTACCAACAGAATAACTTTGGTGGTGGGGCAACGGAGCAGGGAGTCCATCTATTATCCATGACCAAGCAGCTGAAATGTGATCTATGTTAGGGTTTTATTTAGACAACAGAAGAAAAAGTGGTGAGCCCTGATTTGTAGTTGTTATGGCCCCGTGATACAGAGCAGGGCTCTGCTCTTCCTGCAGGAATTCCTTCCTCGAGGTTCTGTGGCAGCAGCCAGGTCAGTCATAACTCCTGTGCTCTGCTCCATCTCTGTAATTCTTGGCACAGAAACACCCCCAGGGTGTCTCTGGCAGCCACAGCCTCGTGTGTTCTAGAGCACTGCACTCAGGGGTTAAAATCATGGAATCTGGGACAAACAGATGAAATGTGCATGGTTGTCATGTTTTTGTGAAGAAAATGCTGAGTGTTGAAGTCACCTCTGGTGTGGCTCACAAACCTGCTTTGTTCTTACAGAGACACCTGGGTCTCCTGTTAGTGTCACTCCTGGCTTGACAGCAGCTGACGTAGCTGCCTCAGAGGAAAACGTTTTGATACAGGATCTTGTAGGAAGAGAATCAGGAGGTTTTCTTGTTAAAATTCAGAAGCAGAGACTGCAAACGTCACCTTTAGTGCCTCATTCCAGCCTGAAGGTCTCCTTTATAACTGAGCCTGTCTTCTGGTCTTTGGCATCTCAAAGGTGGGCAGCTGCCTTTTCAGGGCACGGTGTGTTAGTTTAGTACCTTCACGCCAGTGCAGGGCAGTGGCTCTGGGATTCCTGTACTACTGTGGTCTGCTCATCATGGTTTTTGCTTAAAACTAAAACCAAGCCAAAAAATAAAGAGGAGAAGCAAAGGAATACAGTGAATTACTGATATCTGTTTGTTTTTTCCTACAGTAGTGCACATTTCTTTAAAATGAAAATATTGGCAATTATGTAGTGGCTGTAACTGGTAATTTTTCCCTTTGCAAAAAGAATCTGCTTCTATATTTGCAGGTTTTGCAGATTGAATATGCTCTTACAGGTAAACTGGAAATAAACTGTCTTTATTTTGCAGAAAGAAGTTCAAAGAATGGATGAAGACTTTAAAGCACAGGCCCTTGACTCTGCTTTTCCAAGTCCATCAGAGACTTTATTTTCCATTCGATTGTTAGACTTTAAAACAAGTTTATTGGAGGCAATAGAAGAGCTGCGTATAAGAAGGGTAAATTTGTTTTGTTTATATTGGATTTATTCTGTCTTATTTCTGTCCCTGTATGTAATCATAGAAAATGCTGCATAAGTGTGGCTAAACCTCATGCTGTATTTTAAGTAATTTGTTTAAAAATGTAATGGTTTTAGGTATTGCGTGTATTACAAATTTCCCGGTAGACAGCACAAAGGCAATGGGGTTTTATGGAAATGAATTTGGTTTTTCTCTAACAACATAAGAGTTGATACTCAGACTATTGAGAAAATGATCTACATTAAATTGTTTTTCATTATAGTTCTTCTCTTTAAGAGCAGCCTTTGACCCAAAAAGAAAAGAAAGAATCCAAGTATTTGCCATATCCCTAAGTCCTTCTCATTTCATAACTGATTTGCCATTTGCCAGAAAAGTGGTGATTTGGGCTGTTCACTTGTGCCTTTCAGAATTACCTATGAGGGCAAAGAGCTACAGTGGTAACCAAATACATTTTATTTCCCCATTTTTACATTGCTAAACTATTAAGCCAGAGCCTTACATGAATAATATATTGAATATTGGGGTGGGGGTGTTTTGTTTTTGGAATGAGTTGAATCATCCTGTAGTAGTACCAAGGTAAAATTGGTTCTGTGCTGGTGAAGGCAGCTCTTCTTTCCCGTGGTTCATTTTTTGCTGGTGTTTTTCTGTGGTTACTCTTTCAGTTGTGTGTATGTAAACTTTTTTTTTTTTTAATTTTTTTCCCTTTAGTGTTTCTGAACTGTTGTGTACATTGAAAGACCTAAAGTGTATTTTTCTTCATCTGATGAATTTGACCTGTTTGAAAGATGTGTATTATTACTTTAGAAATATTAGTACTGATGATATGCTTGATTTATGCTTATTTTGACCTAAGTGAAATGCTATAATCCTCTCTTTAAAAGCCATAAACAGAAGAATGACTGCCATAAAAAGGAAAAAAAAGGAGTAAAAGGCTTCATGACGGTACTTTCTCGGTGCAGTACCGTTAAAGCCCCCAGACCTGTGTTACAATGACAGTGTTTAGTCTAACTAAAATAGTCAAACTATTTTTGTATTAAAAGTAAAGACTGAATAATTTAACTTTTATTACAATAATCAGGGTATGCTTTCCTTTATAAGATCACTTAGCTGAATTTACATTGTTAACTTAATGCTGCACTTTTAATGCACTTGGTCAGAGCCCGGACTGTTCATAGAGTGCCATAAAGTTTCCTCTTTTGGGATTTTTCTTTGGGTTTTTTTGCCTGTTTTGTGTGTGTGCTATACTACAAGAGTTTGTGACCGTGATTTTATAAAAGTTGCCTCAGGAGGGTGAGTAATTTTTTCCTTAAAGTTGTTTTTAGTTTCAAAATTGACGCAAATGCTAAGCGCCAATTTCACAGTTAAGACAAGGTCCTAAGTTTCTAAAATAGCTGTGCTTTCCTTTACCCTAAAAACATATATACATATATATAGATATTTACCTGTTATTTAGAAATCTAGGTACAAAAGGTAAGCATTTTACAGAGAGCCAATTGAAATCTTAGAGTATCCTTGAATGCATTTTTGATTTATTTTGATTTAACAATCAGTCCAGGGCCGCTTGCTCAGTATGTTTGAAGTTTGGATGATAAAACATTAGTATTTTGAAGAAGCAAGGTTGTTGAATAATCTGTCTTATGCCTAGTGCCCTTCATTTCTATATTTATAAGTAGAACTTTGTATGGATGTTTTTGCTTTAAAACACTTCTAAAAACCCTCTCCCAAGTTTAGCTCTGAATTTCTTACAAACTCAACCACCATGAGCTTATTCTGTAAATTTTCAATCAGCCCTGAGAGAAGGGTAGTGCAGAGACCAAAACACAGGGGTAACTCAGAGAATTCCAGTGCTTCTCTTGCGCCACGCCATTTTTCCATGGACAAGAACAAAACACACAAACAAACTGTGTCATCTCCTCCATGAGAAAGTGGAGTAAAAGGGAAAATTCTGCAGGTTTCTTACTGCTTTTCCCACTTCCTTTCCAGGTTGCTTGTGAGGTTCAGTAGACTGAGCCTGAAGGAGGCACTAGAGCCAGTACAGTGGATTTTACTCTCAGTTTTGTCTTGGACCTCTGGCTTGACCTCAGATGAGATTATTTTACCTCTGTTTGCTTCTGTTTTTCTTCCCACTCTTGGTCTTGCTTGTCACTTCAACAGGAGACTCTTCAGGACAGGACCTGTTGTGTTTTGAGTTTAATAAACTGCCTGGAATGGTTGGTTAAGCAACAGTATAAATTCAGACTAATAAAAATAAATTTGTGGATGAAATAATCCGTGTGAAGCAAGACAGATAAAAACCAAACTCTGAAATATGAAAATATTTTGGGAGACTTGATGCAATCCTTACTCAATGGCATCAGATTGTAGTTAAACTCTCAAAAATAGTTTAGAGGAGTTGCTCCCAGAGAGGGACTGTTCATCTGTTTCATCTTCCACACGAAATCCTAGTCCTTGATAGCTGTGAAAGTTTGTTCTAAAGAATAACTGCTTAAATGAATTTACTTTATACAACATCACTTTATTCCTTTGGCTGTTCTCAGGGTCTTTGTTCTCCACAGGAATTGACATCATATGAACATGTAGGTAATTAAAATCTACAAAAAGTTCTATTTCTCCTTCCCCTGCCCCACAGGGATTACTTCACACTCCAAGAGTTAGAGTATCTTCTATTTTTTCCAGTTGAGCTTTCCCACTCACCAAGCACTGACCAGGCCAGTGATTGTTTTGTGCTGGGTGTCCCCTTCCCTTGGTTCCATGTCTGTCAGTCTTGCTCTGCAGTCACTGAGTGCATTTTCTTCCTAACAGCCTTTTAATGGATTTTATACCTAAGTGTAAATTAGGGCATTTTTTTTTTTTAGCAAAATGACAGAAACAAGGACAGCTGAGTATTAGGAAAAAAAGTAAATATGTGGGTTTAAGAGAATAAGCAGCACTGAAGGTTAGAGGTCTCATGACTGTGACACCCTGTGGTATTGCTGTTCAAGTCAGCAAGCGGAGTGTTAGCTGATAATTTCTGTGTTAATAAATAATGTGGGTTTGGATTAGGAACTTGCAGTTGGAGAGGAGAGTGTTGTAAGTATCAATGCAACCATTTCTAGGAATATGTTTTGATAGAAGAGATTTATTTAAATATAGAGCGATTGTAACTTATGCAGTGGAGTCAAGGACAGCGCAGTGAAAAATTTCCAAAGGAAAAATGGTGGTTGGTGCAAATTTCTGTGTCTCTGCATCTGAAAAAGAAAGTTGTTGAGAATAGATTCCAACTATACGGTAGCTACAGTTTTTTGTTAACTGTCTTAACCATTAATAGCCCAAAATTTTTTATCAGGAACTGAAGTTAGAATTATGCTGCTATAAAATTCTTCTCTCCCTTTAGCATTTGTCCTGGAAAAAAAGCTGAAGAACAATATCCATGAGGTCTGCTAAAAGTTGTATTGGTCTGCTTAGTTCATGAAGGAATTTCGAATTAGACTATGAAACAATCAGAAAGTGTAGTTTCTGTGAGTCCTATTTGACCTGCATGAGAACTGGATGTGCAATTTTGTAGGAGGGAGATTGTAAGTTCAAAAAAAGATAATAAAAGTACCCAGCAGCAGTTTTGGCTGCTTGGACATGAGCCAGCTGTACTCTGTTCCTAAATCTGTTCAGGGTCAAGAATCGAGGGGGCTTGACCAATCCACAGCCCATCTTGTAAAACTACAGCCTGGAGCAAACACTTTAAAGAAGGCTTGACACTTTCTAAAGGTTATAACGAGTAAATAAACCAGCAAATTACTCCTCTTTTATTGTTATGGTAGTCTTTTTTTATAAAAACACTTAAATCCATGTAGTCCTAAGGCATCTAATAAAAAATGAACACTTTTAAGGTTTGGTGGGTTTTTGATCCCTCGTCAGGGTTATATACAGTATTGTTCTCCTAAGTATAACAAAATTTTTTTTCTTATTAAACAGCTGATAGAACTTCTTAAAAAAAAAGTGCTTCACACAAGTTCTAAAAGCTTTCAATTCAAAATGGGTAAACTATAAATGTCCTTTGAAAGATGTAAAAATGATGGATGAGGCTTATAACTGTTAGCGATTTCACATGAGAACATTTTTATCATGCAATCGCCGCTCTCAGGTTAAGTATTTATGATGTTTGTTTTTTCAACAGTAGTTACGTCCATACCCATTTTTGATAGCTTCCAGACACACCTTTATAATTTGGGAGGAAGTTGGAGGAGTGTTGTTCACTTAGAACTTCGGATCTTGTCCTCTAAAGGATTCACAGCAAAGGGCTTGCTGAAAATGGAATTTAATGCCATTCTCTTACAATTTGGAGCAAGACTTTCACTAATAATACATAATTTTCATAGCATTTGTTGCTTAATGGCAGAAATGGTTGAAGGTTGCACCTTTTTAAAAAGCTCCAAGTCAATCTCATTTGGTTTTGTCACTCCAGGGAAATTAGGGGGATGTATTTTTCTCCAGTACTTATAGAATTGTATCAGAAAAAGAAATCATTGCAACTTTCCAGTACTATTTCTTAAAGCAGAACTGGGGAGCACTGATAATCTTCTAAATTCTCTTAATTTTCATTTTTTTCTTTTTACAATAAGTTATATGAAATCTTTAGGTCTCTTCTCCCTCTATATTCTACCAGTGCATATCAGAGAAATAAAAGCTAAAGAACTTTTCTCCAGGTCTCTGTGAGCCAAATTTTAATTTTAAGTGTATATTCAGTATTTTATATGTAAAATTCACATGAGTGCTGAGGCATTTATTTAGAACCTGCAAGAATCTCTTGAAATGCCTAGGGGTAGCCTCTTGTGGAAGGAAATGTGCTTCTGTCTGCTAATCAAGGAAGTCAGTTTTGACCCTAAAACCCTATAAAAGACATCAATGTCAAAAAAACTATTTTAAATCACTCGGGACATATTTTGCTCTTTGATTTCTATAGATAAACAGTGGGACTATGAATCAAAGATTTTACTAAGTGAGAAAGGGTTGCAAAATCTTCAAACCTGTTTTGCATCAATTGTTGAAGTACTGTAAATATCCTTGAACCAAGAACTTGGAGCCCTTATTTGGGCTTCAGAAAGAATTGCATTTCTTTCTGTTGTATGATGCTGTATATTCTATAGCCAAAAGAAATCATGCTCTCTTCTTCACTTGGGAAGGAGAAAGAGCCTCCATTTGTTCTCTCGGTGTGTCAGGAAAGGTATTGCTTCATCCAGGGGCCGTATCTTTTTTGTCTCATGGAGAAATAGTTGTTAATGAGATTGCAATTCAGTAGAATTTTACTTAAACCCCAGTGTTAAGCGAATAATCCTCTTAAGTCGTTATTTTATTTTTTGTTAGAGAGATCCATGGTCTTTTTCCCCCAAGTTGCGACTGTTTCCTAAAGATTCCAACCAATTTTTGAGGTGGAAGTCACTTCAAGAGTGCTTGAATTTTTGCAACAATTAAGATTTCTGATAGCTGATTCCCGTTGGGAAAATTTAACTTCAATACCACAATGTTTCAGGAAAATTCTCATAAATATTTAGCAACTGTGATTATCAGCAGATACCTCTCATTTATTATCACAAGTAATGGTTTAATGTTTGACAAAGTGCTTCTGCAAGAACAGGAGATGTAACACTCCTTCCTGCTATTCGCACCTCTTCTGCATTTTGACGGAAACTTCACACCTTGGTAATGGTCTTCTCAGATTTTCTGGCAGCTCATCCTATCAAAAATATGCGTTGATTATCCATGATTCTGTTTCAATTTCTTTTTTGGGTAGACCAGGAGGCTTCTTGGCACAGGAGATAAGGATAAATATTTCACTTTGTCCATAATAACAGAAATAATTGCTGACACAAACTTCTCTGTTGTCTTAGGAGATGTCAAAAAGAATAAAGATTCAAATGCTTCAAGCGGAATATTTAAGATGTCCTGAAGATTCTGAGTTATTAACTATGATTATCTGTATCATTGGCTACAATGGATTCTTAAACCATGTTTGCAGCTTACAGAATTTCTCTTCATCTCAGTGTTTTGACTTCTATTTTTTATGTTTGTTTTTAACTAGGAAACAGAGACTAATTATGAAGAGCAAATACATAAAATTGTTATCGAGAAACAGGAACTTGAATGGCAGAAGGTAACTTTCCTACAAGTTTTTAGTGTTTTGCCTGCTGAGATTTCATTTTAATATGTTAACATAAACTGTGGTGGGTTCCAATTCCTCTTTTTAGAGCTGATTTTATTTCGGTAGTAGAATGTGCTAGCCAGTAGCTTATTGTTTAGACATGAACGTCTGTAGCATTTATTCTGATTCAGATTGTGCCCAGCCTAGAGAATATAATAATATTTGGCATGGGTTGGAAATCTTCAGTCAGAAGAGATGGAAATATTGGAGCAGCAAGGCATTTGGCTGAATATGGGGCATGTTAACGTGTCAGTGTGGGGGAAGCTGTGCAGCAGCTTCTCTGCATTGTGCTTGGCTTTGGCAAGTGCAAATACCACTGCAGCAAGCAACTGCACTGGCAATCTTTTGGAAGGGGCAATTTCCCCAAAAAGTTCTTTTGAACATCAATGTGCACGTTGCCTGTGCTCAGAAGGAGTTTGTCAGCTTTTCAGTGTTGAGCATGAAGCATTCAGTGACGTAAGCCTGACATTCCTCTCAGAGTTAGGGCTCCTGAGGTTATGCTTTCCTAGGAAATGCATTCCCTGCTTTCATACAATCAAACCTATGACCCCTGTCCCTAGGTCTCAAGATAAAAGGCTCCACTCTGTATATTTTACGATCACAGAAAAAACAATAATTTCAGCTCCATCCTTGATCTTGGGATATTTAACATCTTAGTTGTAAAGGAAGACTATTTCATCTTGGAGTTCATCCTAACCATCTTAAATTAATAATCCTAACTCGGTGCTTTTCTTTCTTGAAAGATATATATGTGCCCACAGAAACAGGAAACATTTTACGTTTGTAAAAGCAAGAGTGCTTTCAATTTGTAACCCTTCTTTGCTTTTCTTAACCTAGCATTGCAGTTCTTAACATTCTGGGTTCAAAAGGGAGGATTTCCACCCATTCTGAGACCTTAACAGCAATTTCATTTACCACTCATAAAAGGATGGGGCTTGCAGGTAGTTGGGTGAACTCTCTTCCTGTACTTGGCACTTTGGCACATGGCAAAGCTGATGTAAACAAGGAGGGGTAGATTTTGGAAACTTCATGTGAGCAAATATTCTGGAACTTCAAAGGATTAAGCTAATACGAATTTCCAGTCCTGGAGACTCCAGTAAGATGAAAATTCCAAGTGTGACATTTAAATTGAATTTGTGACCTGATTGTTTCTGAATGCAGAATCATATTGACCACAGCAGTAATTCTGTAAGTACACATCTTCTTCTGGTTTATCAAAAGTGCTGCTTTGCCATTTCTTTCATAGATTTCCGTTTCAGTCAACATTTCCATCATTCATTTTATTTTACCTTAAATTTAACAAACTGGTCTGAAGTAAAGACATTACTTCAGCTAAGTCATATTACAGTATTACAATTTGTCTACATTTTATAAATATACTGCTGCTGCTCTAGAAAAAATACACTCAGCAGGGGAAACAGAATAACTTCTTTATTTTTATTTCTTTCTTTTTGTGGTGAGCAGGAATACTCACTGGGAAGAGTTGATTTGCTGTCCCTGCAGTGCTCACTCTGCTTCTCTAGGGTACTCCACAGCCTCTCACCCCCTGGAGAACCCGTCCTTGAACACAGGGCTAAGGGACAACCTGAGGAAAACCTTGCTCAAGACTTTCATGTGGTTCTGAATATTCATTTATGTACTGTTTGTTACACACAAATCAAAACTTTCTCTGCTTGTCTCATGATGAGTTAATAAGTAAATAGAACCCTTTACCTCCATGGATTCTTGTCTTCTATCACAAGGCAACAGCTCTCACTTGTACAATGTGAAAGCAACACCAACTTGCTGGAGAAAAGAACAATTTTGGAATGGACTTTATGCTTTAAAAACTTTCAATTTCTCAATTCAGGCAGGAGAAGAAATCAGATTTCTTGTGTGTGAAACAAATTTTTGATTTGTTTTCTCCCATTCGTTCTTTTTAATAGTCTCAATCGATTTTTGTGCAGTGACTACTGAATGGTTTCCTACTTCACACTAACATTTCTTAGCTAAACAATCATTATTTTGAGACAGCTGTTCAAGGACAGAGCCTCTTGACTGCCTTTACCGAATATATTTCAGTGTTTGGAACTTAAAAAACCTGGTCTTCCATACTTATCTTCCCTGGCAAAGGTAAAGTATCTTATAGAGAATCATGAAGATGTTGGAGATTTCCAACTCGCGGAATGTAGTGTTAGCCTAGGAGATTATGATATGAAATAATAACACACAAAGAAGTACCTCTTCACTCATTTCCTTGTTTTTATGGATGAGAGTAAAGCCAGGCAGGAGGATGATAAAAACCTCATAATATTGCCTTACCCTTGGGCTTTTCTGCCTTCCTGGAGCTCTTTCAGGCAGCTTGTTAAATGACTAAAATTTAACTATAATGAGAATAGCAGGCTGTTATTTTTAAATGGGATTATATTTTTAATGGGTATTAAAATGAAAATTCTGTTGTAACCAGCTGGAAAAGTGTTAAGGTGCTGTCTTAAGATGGCAGTGGCTGCGGATTGCTTCTGCAGGTTGATGGGATGGGTAAGAGGTGGTTAGAGAAGTCCTAGCAACAGGTCTGTACTCCAGAGGTGAGAATTGTTACCTGTTGAGAATTAAAGGGAAGCTGCTACCAAAAAGACAATTACCAGTTATCAACCGCCTCTTTTTAGTGTTCAGGGTTTTTTCGGCAGTTGTGTCTTTCTAAAAATATTTAACAAGAAGTCGGCTTTTCTCTTGAAATGCTTTATAGACGAATTTCTCTAAGACAACACTTACCTGGCACTGTGGTTATTTCAGGAAACTCTGCAGCGTCAGGCTGACACAATGCAACAACAAAACAAAGAAGCTATGGCGGCTTTTAAGAAACAGGTAGCAAAATAAAGCCTTTAGCTTTGACTGTGGGATTTTAAAATATGATGACATCAGAGCAAGTTATCGGTTGGCATGAAAATATTTTTCTATTGCATACAAAGCGTTAGAATATACAGCTCAAAAAAATCGTGTCACTTCTGGCCACTGAGAAGTGCTTGTATTTTGACAGTTCTTCCCAGATGCCACTCTTGGCATTTTTTAATTTTTATTTTTCAAAAATCTCCTAGAGAAGATAATGCTACCTTTGATACTTTCCTTATTCTGTTCTGCTTTGTTTGGTTCTGCCCCTCTCAGTTAGCCTGACCTCTGCAAGGGGAGATTCATAAACCGTGCTGAAAGATCTGCCACACAACTTGCCCTGCTCAGCATTTGAAAGTGTTTCACTCTTGCATTTTATTCTCCATATTCTGATGGGCAAACAACAAGGGCTGAGAAACCTTGCAGAGTTCACAGGAACTGAAACTGCTGCCCATGGTCATGAAGAATTTGGCACTAATGCTGCATCACCATCACGTCACACAAAAAAGAAATTTTTTCTTCTAATTGACAGGCAATTAGGTTTCTTCCTTGGAAAAAAAATTTGAGATTCACCAACTTCTCCTTGTGACTCCGTATTTCTTATAGTTCAAAACCCACAGGAATTACATTGTGCAGGGTAATATAACTATATTGGCTTGTTAAATTGCATGAATAAAATGAATGCCGTGTGCTGTTCTGATTTTTCTGTTTTGTTTTTTTATGTGACGGATAACCAAGGTACAGGCAAGGATGTTTGCCATGGAAGAAGAAAAGGTACTCTACAATTATTTATTTGTCATCCAAAGAAGAGCATAAGCAAACGATAATGACATAAAACATACCAAACATGTCCTAAGTACAAATTAAGTATCTTACAATTAAATTATGTTTCTTGCTGTGGCCTTTGCAAAAGAAATGTCTTCGTAACTTTGGTATTTCTGGGTTTTTTGTTCATAGCCTATAGAATTTTCCTCATTAAGTGTCATTGCTTATGCTAAAAATCAGATGAGGAAAGAGTGTTTTTTTGATAGTTCCATATTGCAGCTATAAAATTTACTTTATTCTAGGGGGTTGGGATAAATTAGGATAATTGGCCTTTCCAAATCATAGTGAAAAATTTCTAACTGCCTTAGTGAAATCAGATTTTAATAGGAATTTTATTGATTTAGCCGAGTTGTTTTCCTAAGGTACTTGACCTAAGCTGAAATAGGACAAATTTTAGCCTCAGTTTGTGTGGATTTTGTTAGTTAAATAAGTTTTTATACCAAGCTGAATGCCCACTTTCTCCTCTGAATGAAGGATTTACATTTGGTATACAAGGAACCTGTTTCAAACAGTGAAGTCAGTGAAGGTCTGTGTGGCCTCTGTTGTTTCCTTAAAATTTCCCAGAGGTTAAGAGCAGATGAATTTGCTGGATGTGGCAACAGAACTGGCACAGAAATTTGCAAACTGGTTAAATGGCTTGAAAGTCTATAAAAGTAAACTTTATTGTTTGCTGCATTGATATTTATTGATATTTATTTGATATTTTCTGGTTGAGTCATTTTCTCAATTATATTTGGAATTTTTTCTTGTTAAGACATTCCGTTTGTCCACACATATCTGCTTATTAGTCTCTGATTTTTATTTTCAATGACAGCCGCTCTTTCAGAATTAAATTGTATGCCGATTAATTTTCCCTTCTATTTCCATTGAATTGAAATGTACTTTCAGCACTTTATACCAAAGTAACTGAAAGAGTAAATTAAGCTCAAGATAGAGCTGAAAGACCAATTTTTGCTCCAATTTCGATTCTCTGTACCATCAGTGATCGAGGTGGTTTTGGAAGATTGCAGAGCCAGCACTGTGTTGGAAATGACTGGGCCATGCAGGGGTGGTTGCATGGATATATTTGGGTTTTCTGGTCTGCACTGGATTAACTGCAGCCAGGGATTCTTACCAGATTTAATTCAACTGAAGTCCTTTGGCTTTTTTCTCATGTGCAAATTCTCTCTGTGTGTCTATACGCACAGACACAGACACACACACAC